>JAJGRW010000547.1:53191-113907 GCA_025461045.1 Carex parvula | reverse complement strand
GTTAATTAATGTATTGGTTTAGTTCGAATGCAGGTTTGAATGTCAGAGAATGTTAAGCTGCTTTACTGAATGTATTTTAATTGAACAATCTTTGCTCCGTCTAAACAAGAATGCTCTGCATCAAGCCCAGGCCCAGGTTTGACTTTTGAGTATAAAATATACATGTAGTGCCGAGATTTCTTGATATAAACCGCAGACATATATGAGAAAAATCAAGGTGTTTTAGAATATCTTACAAAATTATAAGGATAGCAAAAAATTGTTAGAATAAACAAGGTATCAAGCTTTTTTTTCTTGTCATGATATATCTTCACTGTGATAGCAGTTGTTTCTTCTATTGCTTTTCCAGTCACCTCAGCAATTGATCAATAAGATCAACAATAATATTAGCAGAACCAACATCAATTATTAACAATAACTCTTTCATTATGTTAGATCTCTAATGTTATTTGAATCACCTCCTCCATCAACAAATGACTTCACACTCCGTTGGATCTAGTGTTGTTCTGGAACACCTCCAACCTCCATGGATCTCCTTCTCACTTTGTTGGATCTCCAGTGTTGTTCTAGATGGCCTTCTCGAACCCAAATCTCCTTCTAATTCTGTTGGATCAGTATTGTTATTCTGGAACACCTCCACCCTTCACGAATCTCTTTCTCACTCTATTGGATCTCTAGTGTTGTATGAAAAAAGTTGTGAAGAAAAAATAATACTCCAACAGTGATGAATTTTTTTATTTGACGAACAAGACAATTATAACATCAATTAGCTAGAGTAACGAATTATATTTGTGATTTTAAACAAACTTGTACTTGGTCAAGAATGTCCCACTCGGTTCAATTAATTAATTTTCCGGTTGTTGACCAGAGAAGTCTAACTTGACGACTGGGCTCAAAAGTCGTATCATGTCCCTTTCCCTGCCTACCTAACATTCAAAGGTCAAACAACTTATTGTTTGATTTGGATTGACACATACAAGGTACTCAATCTGAATACTTTGGAAAGTACATACTATCGATAAACAGTTAATTTGTACCAATAAAAAAAATAGTAACCTTTTTCAAAAAAAATATAAAATTTATTTTTCAAGCATATTTTAATAAGGAGATCATTGATATTAGAAAAACATTAAATAATTATATCGGTTAGGATAATAATACAGCTATAATAAGTTCAATATATTCTATCGGTACTCTACGAGTGACCGATCGAAGAAATTCGTGTCCATCTCCTATTATTGAGGGCCCAACCGATAGAATAATTGTTCAAGGCTTCAAGCTATTTACTAACTTGCCACAATTCCTTTAATTTATCGGCTTGAGACCAGGATCGGTCTAAACCATTAGAAAATGGGGCGATAGAAGATTCTATTTTACTATAAAATTTGACAAAAAGACATGTATCTAATAATAATTTTTTGTTAAGTTTATGAATTTTGTAATAAGAGACAAAAAATATCAATGAACCCATGTTGTAAAGACTAAATATTTTTTCAATCATATTGTTCTGAACATGATTCCTTATGTTCTTCTTCAATCATTTCAAAAAGATTATTTATTATGCCGGATTATGGTATAAACTTGTACCTGTTCTATCAAAATAAACATATAAGTAATATTTTTTGCATGCCCTGCAATAAGTGCTTATTATTTAGAAAAAAATACATAGCAGAATATTTTTAATTCTTAATTCCTTCAAATCTTAAACAATAAATGAGGACGTTGGTTAAGGAGCAAAAAAACTACATGGCATGCACCTTTGATGATTGAAAGCTAACAACAATTTTTGGAAGTTGTTATAATAATATGTTAAGTATAAACAAAGTTATAAATATACAAAAAAAAATACCAAACTGTGATTAACTTTTGCTTTTTCGGAGTAAGTGATTAAATTTGAGCAATTTGAAACAATCTAGTACTTGGTCGAGCATGTTGCACGCGCTCCGTTCCATTAATTGACCTGCGAAGATTTGACAGCCACGAATTTCCTGTCATATATATATATAGAGAGAGGGAGGGATCAAGTTACAACAAATTTGAGTTACAACAATTATTTTTTTCATTTCAAAGTCCAAATCGTCGATCCAAGCCGTTCAACATGATCTCCACAATAAAATGTGCTTGCTGATCAAATTTACATTTTTTTTGAAGTTTTTTTTACTATTATTAAGTATTTCACAAAAAATTGTTATATCAGACTATTGAATTTGTACCCATCTTAATAAATAGTAAAAAAATTCAAAAAAAATGTAAATTGATCCGCAAGCACATTTTATTTAGATAATCATGTTGAACGGTTTGGATCGACGATTTGAACTTTGAAAATGAAAGAAATGGTTGTTGTAACTTTGTTGTAACTTGATCCCTCCTCATATATATATATATATATATTATATATATATATATATATATATATATATATATATATATATATATATATATATTGTATCCAATAGAAATCATTCTTAATTATTGCATCGCTGATTATTTAAAATGACAATAAATACATCAGTGTAATAATTGCATCCGGCTGATTAGTCAAGGCTTTCCTCAATTCTATCTTCATATTTTTTCTATCCAATTGCAATCATTTATAATCAAGCTGATTGTTCTTTCTTTTTACTAAAATCCCTTTCATTTCTCTTTCACAATCTGTTCCATATGTTAAATTATTCTTCTACACATTTTTTGTGTGCCTATGAGCATGATCCTTTGTTTGTTGTTAATTTCTTATTCTACTTATAATGAAGAAAATGAAAAAAAATAATTTAATTCTTAATCTTCATGCTTTTGTTGATTGTGTATTTCTGGCTCCAAAAGAACTGTCTCCTTCCTTTTTGTTTTCCAAAAGAAGAAAAAAAAAGTAAAAAGAAAGAACAATAAATATATTTTATTTTTACAAAAATAAACATTTTTTTTTTGTTTTTGTAAATACTACCAGAAATGTAAAACGAAAATTAATAGATCCATACAGTTTTCAATAGACTAACCAAAGTTTGAATTTTTTTTTTCATGAAACCAAATCCTCGATTATTGTACATCTCTGAAGTTAACATTGCTAATTTGCTAGAACGTTTCCCTCTTGAGAAGATTCTTTGGAAAAGAGTTTGTGATTTCTCATCCCTACTTAATTCTAATTTGAATTTTAATAGATCATATTTTACTTAATCATGACTGAGTTTATTTTGTTATAACCGTTGGACCAGTTACTCAACCGTTTCAACGTTTGTTCCTCTGGTTGATTTTTGAATTATTTGATTTTGAGACAGAAAATTTAATTTTCAGACATCAAATTTTACGGTTGTGACAGTTGACAACCGTTAGCAATGACTAGGGAGAATTAGCTTATTCTTATGCAAATTTTAAGAGAAATATACCTAAATGGTTGCTGTGCTTCCTAGCCAAAATTCTCTAACGCCTAATTCTAATCTAAAATCATGTCTAATGTTTTAAAATCATATCAAACAATAAATTATTTACCAAAATACAAGTCTTGTTCAATTTACCGTTTATAACCAATAAGATCAAACATTTTCTTTAATAGAAATTTAAAGATGACTTGTTTAACTATCTCTATATACGTTTATATATGCCAATTGGCAGTTGGCAGCTATTATTATCAAGCCTTTTTAAACAAAACTAAACTCACAAAACATAGAAATAGGACGTATACGTACCATCTAAAAGCATCATGCATGATACACGTGTAGATTATTTTTATGTTTTTCCAACGAGAACGGAGTAAGTCCAATGCCCATCGGACCTCCTTTTAGGTTCAACGAGCACGATGACCGTCCAATCTAATTTAAGATTTGTGCGCACGAACATTGAAACAAACACACAAATTTTAAAGCGTTCTGCACAAATCTTAAAACAATCGACAGTGATTAAACCATCGAACCAGAGTATGTCCGATGCCCATCGGACCTACTCTCAAGTGTTTTACAACAGGATTACAACGTATTTGTGGGATCAGTACAAAGTCAATGGTTCAAATATAACTTATGAAGTAGCTTATTCGCAAGGGGCCGGCTAATCTAGCAACTCTGTTAGTTAATCATTTAATATTATCGTTTTGTACACAAGAACAGCTGGGTACAGATAGGTGATCTGAACTCGACTAAATTAAATCAACCAGATTAAACAAATGAAGGAGACCTCGAGATCTGCAATTGAGTTTGACTAATAAATAAAGACAAATGAGTAGTTGGAGTTCGCACATGGATAGCTGGCTAGCTGCTCTGTGTGTTTTAATTACTACCATATTTGTAAAATGAGGGGTTTATTTTGATCAATTGGATATAGTCCAGGAATCCAAAATTCCATTACTTGTTGGGCCGAAACTGGCCCATTGCTTCCTCTGGGCATAATTAATTAAGATTGATTTTATTATTTGCAGAGTAATTATAATTGCCATAATTATCTAAATTATAGAATTTGGATAAACACATCTTGACATCCATATATTGATTTGATATTTATTCTTGTACCCCATGTTTAGTTGTGGCCTAAAGGTTGGAATAAGAGATTTAGTCCTCGTTATTTCACCAATCAAGCATTAATTGAACCGGACTAAGATGTCATAAGCCGATCTTTAAGTTAGCCTAAATTAAACCACTTCACATGGTGGTTTAATTTTATTGCACGTCATGGCCTAACTCGAATGATTATAATAATATATTATTAGCATATAATTATATAATTAATATCTTATATTGTTAATATATTAAATAATTATTATAATATTTTATATAACTAGTATCTTTTACTAATAATTATTATTAATATATAATTATATAATTAATATGTTATATTGTTAATATATTAAATAATTATTATAATAATATTATAATATGTTATTGTTATTGTTAATATATTAAATAATTATTATAATAATATAATAATATATTATAGTTATTATTATATATTATAGTTATTATTAATATATTAATATTATATAATTCGTATCTTATTATTAATAATTATTATTAATATGTAATTAAATAATTAATATCTTATATTGTTAATATATTAAATACTTATTATAATAATATTATACTACATTATAGTTATTATTAATATATTAATATTATATAATTAGTATTTTATTAATAATAATTTTTTAACTTAGGCTTTCAAAACTTTAGTCCTCGACCAACTCTAACCAAACAAGGAATACTATAACTTTAGATCTCAACCAAACATGAATAATCAATTTAGATCTCCTTAGCTTTAGTCCACAATCTAACACCACCCTAGTTAAATTTCAAATAAACTAATCGCTATTATACAAATTAAGATCTGCTCTGCCGATACAACTATTTTGGTTTATACTGACAAAAAGCATAAATTTGATCAGCGAAGTATATCTACATCTTGACATATGTAGAAGACAAGACCTCACTTTAAAGATAAGTACACGATAAAAATAGTCATAACTCAACAAGACAATGGGAAAGGGACATTACATCGAAAGGCATCATGCTCATTACTTGAGAGTAGGTCCAATGGGCATCGGACCTACTTTGGTTCGATGGATTTAATCACCGTTGATTTGCTTTAAGATCCGTGCAGAATGCTTCAAACTTTGTGCGTGTTTGTTTCAATTTTCGTGCGTACAAATTTTAAATTAGATCGGACGGTCATCATGCTCGTTGAACCTAAAAGTAGGTCCGATGGGCATCGGACCTACTCCGTTCTCCATACTCATGCATGATACATGCATGTGTGTGAATTATTTTTTATATTTTTGCAATAAGGGCAACGCACTTGTGGGACTTAGAGGTTACAAATTCAATGGTTCAAAGATAACTTATGAAGTAGCTCATTCGTAAGAGGGAAGATTATTTCCCCAGCCAACAACTCGGTTAGTTAATCATTTATTATTGTTGTTTAGTACACATTAGCAGCTGGGAATATATATATATATATATATATATATATATATATATATGATCTCAACTCGACTAAATCAACAATTAAAATTAAACAAATGGAGGATACATCGAAATCCGGCCATTGAGTTTGACTAATGAATTAAAGACAAACGAGTTATTGGTTCAGAAAGAATCCAAAATTTGGTTAATTTGGTTCAGAAGGATATAGTCGAGGAATCCAAAATTCCATTACTTATTGGGCCGAAGCCCATTGCTTCGTCTGGGCCTAATTAAGAAGTACAATTCCTAGTCATAATTACTTTATATCAAGATTGACTTAAATTAAACGAACTGGTTGATGAAAAGCAATATATTCATGGCTTCACTCGGAAATTTTAATTCTTAATTTGCTTGCCCCTAAAATGAGGGTGACCTGTCAAATTAACAAATTACATTACGTTAAACTAGTATTGTGACCGTGCGTTACAACGGGAACATATTATAAGAGAAAAAAAATTCTCATACAAAATGATAAAAAGTATGACAATAAAAAAAATTATATTAATAAAGTCCAATGAGAAAACGTTGACTCAGTGCAAATTGATAATATCATAGTACGTAGTAGCTAGATTATACACCTATATATCAAATAATAGAAAACAAAAGAAAAAACAAAATAAAATGAAAAATCAGAAAATTCTGACAGGAAGGCCCGGCAGGTCAGTGAGGCAGGGCTCCATTTAAACCAGCGAAATTCCCTCTTCGTGGCCCACGAAAACCACTGTTCACTTTATAATCCGATAAAGTGAAATAAATGACCCATTATATGCATGTAAGCCACGTGGCCTTAGTGCCACGTTGGTTATTTTTCTTTTTCTTTTTAAGTTTGTATTTTTATATAGAGAGTGGCTAAGGTCAAAGTGGTATGACCAAGGCCATGGTGCTACCAATTAGTTTTTGCAATTTTAAAGTTCAAATAGTCGATCCAAACCATTAGATGTTCAATCTATATTAAAATCTGCTTGGAGACCAAATTTTACATTTTTTTGAATTTTTTTACTATTTTTTAAGCCACTTTGAAAATTGCAGATCCGGATGAACAGTAAAAACAGTGCAACCAAATTCTGGACCATGTGATCAGCAATTTTCAAAGTGGCTTAAAAAATAGTAAAAAAATTCCAAAAAATATAAAATTTGGTCTCCAAGCAGATTTTAATATAGATTGAACATCTAACGGTTTGGATCGACTATTTGAACTTTAAAATCGCAAAAACTAATTGGTAGCACCAAAGGCCTTGGTCATACCACTTTTAGGTTTTGATAGATTATAAATAGCTCAAAAATAATTAAAAGAGGCTTACATATAAAAAAAAATTAACGGGTTTTACAATTTTTTTTCATTTTTTAAATGTTGCAAATAAGGTCAAATTAATTTTAAAAAAATAATTAAAATTACCGGATGTTACAATCGGAAACCGTGTACAACTTACCCACTATTCATACACGACGCTTGCTGACACTGTCATGTAACCTGTGGCAGGAACCATGTACCATTAACTTTTCAAACAGTGTATGGTTGTGTTTTCTTTACTAGTGTATACTTCTTCCTGGTTCATAACAAATGGTATCAACATACATGAACACAATTAATTGTAACTAATGTCCCCCATCAAATCAACCCAAACCAAAAGAATACAGCATGACACTTGGTGGGATCGTTATTGATGGTGCGCTCATGTTTGTACACAATATAAAGACTTCACTTTAAAGGTAAGTACATAAAAATAGTCAGAACTCAATAATACATGGGAAAGGGACATACCATCGAAAGACACTACTGGGATAATTTGTGGATTATTTTGTTTATTTTGCAAAAGGGGCAACGCACTAGTGGGATCTCGAGGTTACAAAATCAATGGTTCAAAGATAACTTATGAAGTAGTTTATTCGTAAGGGGGAGGATTATTTCCCCATCCAACAATGGGAGCGCCTAACTATTTTTCAGTTTATTTTTTATATTCATCTCTTGGTCATTAACTACTTGGGGAATCGCTCATTAACTGAGAGACTGTCTAATATTTAATAGATTTTACAACTGACAAGCGCAAATATGAATATCTATGCGCGTAAGTGTTAATATATAATATATTAAGTATTCATACTTAAGATATCAAGTTTTTTGAAAAAAAAAAAATGGACATATTATCAAATTGTTAGAAAATATTAACACAGCACTCCCAAGAAACTCCCTTCCCTCCCATGTTTTATTTCAAGAAGAAGATTACAGAATATAGTATTTTTAGATTTTTCATGGAGATAGACAGCAAGCAGCCTCTCATATAGCATGTCTAGTTATTTTCTTCCTTAATCTAGGATTGTATAACTATTACATTGATTGTCTTAAATCTCGTGTTGCCTCACGCCACAATTGGATATTAAGTAGATAGTTCTTTTCTTCACCATCACAGTTGCCTTGTGCACCACTTCTCTTCATATCTCTTGTGGCTCTTGTTAACACTCCCCCTCAAGTTGGCATGTAGATGTCTTTCATGCCCAACTTGACAAGTGAATCATGAAAGATTGTGCTAGAGATCCCTTTCGTTAAGATTGTGCTAGAGACCCTACGATGGCACAGGCGGCTGAGACTCTGTCCAGGTTGGTGAGAATTGGTCAATTTTGCCTTGAATCGGTGAGACTCGAGTGAAACTCGGTTGACTCGGCTTGACTCGGCCTAAAAATCGGGTAACTCGGCCGAGTCAAGCACTATTCAACCGAGTTTCGCTAAAAAACTCGCATGAGCGCGAAACTCGGGTGAAAACCGGATTGGACACTACCGATATCGTATTGACTCGGCCGAGTTGACTCAGAATCGGCCGATCTTCCAAACCATGGCAAAAAGGCTACCCATTGAGCCAGATGACTGAAAGTACCCAAACAGAACTCCATAATCTAATCAATAATTTGTATTGTTGGGAAGGAGCGAACTAGTATATAAAATCAATAATTTTATTGGAGACATACCAGAAGCCCATCAGTTCTCAACCATGCTTTGGAAAATCGGCCGATACCGAGTCAACTCGGTATCAGCCGTCTCTGATCCGATTTTCACCCGAGTTTCGTGCCCGTGCTAGTTTTTCAGCAAAACTCGGATGAACACTGCTTGACTCGGCCGAGTTAGCCAATTTTAGGTCGAGTCAAACCAAGTCAACCGATTTTACATCGAGTTGAGCCGATTTTTACCTTCTATTTCAGATTTAATTAAAAAAACAAATAAGCTCCGTTCCCTTCTCTAACCTCTCAATTGTGAGAAAAGAAAATTTCAAAGCTTAAGAAATTTCTTGCCATGAAGATTTCTTGATTCGATCATGAGAATTTCTCAAGGTTAATCAAGTGTCAAAATATTTTAACATTTCTATGATATCATACTTTAGATAATAGTTGAATATGAAATTGACAGTCACATTATATTTTATTTTAAATTATCATATTTTTTATTCTATAAATGCTTATGTTTTTTTTTTTAAAGTGGGGGAATCCCCACCGAACTTGTTCTCCGTACACACCTCCAAACCTCTAGAGATGTAAACGGACTTATTACAAAACTTACAACAACTAAATGTGTCTTTTCTGGCTACAAAAACCTCACACAGCTTAATTATTATAAAGTTAGATCATATGTCTAATCAATTACAAACTATAAATGGTTACTTATTCTTGTCAAATTTTAATTTCATTAAATATACAAATTTTGACAATTTGTTGGGTAGGTAAGGAGAAGGAAAAATATAAATGAACTTTATTAAGAAGATAAGATCAAAAGTTGCTGACGGCTCAATACATTTGTGGCCATATTAAATTGCAAAATAAACCAGTAAAACAAAAAACAGAATTAAAGAATGTTATCAAAAGAAAAAAAAGGATAGAAAAAACCAAAAAATGAAATTAGAACCAAACTCAAGAGAGAGGTCCTGATTTGCACAAGTTAAGATTTAATTAAGGTATACATTTGTGGCCATATTGTGTGTACACCTCTTAATTTAAATAAAGAAAAGTTGTTGTTTTATTAATTAGTTCTGAAGTAGAAGGTGAAGAACGGAGCAAAGAGGAAAGAATGCCACTCATAATCAACTAAATAAATAAAAATATTCTCATCAATGAGTTGAAAGAGTTGAAAGGTGAATGTCTATGTGTCAATTAGAGATTGGCTAAACTTAATTATGGGCAGGATTTTCCTACCCCTTGTGTGCAGAGGATTCGGTTCCCATACAGAGGTTTTTGATATTTCTTCAAATCGTTTCTGAGGCGTTATCCCAAAAATTGTTTTTGAAAGCCTGTCAACTATGGTGAATAATTCAGATTCTAGGACATTTAAGTTTGGGGGTCCATATGATTATCAGCATTATTATCAGAACTCAATTACAGTCATATCCAAAGGACAAGTAATGGACATAAAGAATTCACTCAACATATTCAGTTCCTTGGATCTATAACAAAATAGATTTTCAGAGGAAATACCCGAAGAGATCGGGGAACTCAAGTCACTTGATGTGCTTAACCTATCACATAATGTCCTTACTGGTCCTATTCCATCGGAATTTGCTAATTTAAAGCAGCTTGAGTCACTGGATCTCTCATCCAACCAGCTTTTCGGACCCATCCCTCAAGAACTCACCGCTCTCACTTTCCTTGCTTCGCTAAATCTTTCATACAACAACTTGGTTGGAGAAATACCCCAAGCCCATCAGTTCTCAACCTTTTCGAATGATTCTTACTTGGGTAACCCCGGATTGTGTGGTAATCCTTTATCGATGCAATGTGCGGCAGCTCATTCAAGTCATGGGTTTAATAGAGGTTTGCCTTCAATGTCTTCTACTGATATAATTGGGCTATCTGTTTCTATTGGACTAGGGCTAGGTGTGGGGTTTGCCTCTGTATTTTTGGCTCTTATATCATGGGAGAATGGGAGGAAGTGGTTTAATTTCATTATAGATAGGTTTTATTTTCGACATTTGTACTGATGGAAATATGTATGAGCATTGTAAAATTAAATAAATGAATACGAGGCGATATGTACCTTGTTGTGTAAATTTAAATGCTACACACAACACATGTGCTAACTTTATGTGTGGTTTTGTTACACCCCGACAACAGGGTCGACAATCCGTCGCGCTAATCAGCTCAAGGCGATTCTACTTTCATACACAGCATTCCTTTCATCTCTTTTTTCTCTAATAAGGTCATTATTACATTGACTTTCATTCCCTTCCACAATAATTGTGGACCAGTTAATTATTTTATATATTCATATATTCTTCTATACACATTTTTTTCAGAGAAAAATGCGAATATATTTAAATTTAAAAGTTAATCTCCATGCTTTTGTTGATTTCAATTCAAGCAGGTGGATTTATAACATCCCAATTGAAGGTATTTGCAGCACACTAGAAGTGTCTCCATATGGCAACAAAAGATGGTAGTTGCAATCTACAACACTATAACTGAAAGTTTTTGCAGCACATAATTAGTGTCACCTGATGAAAAAAGAAGAGGGTAGTTGCAACCCTAATACAACACTCCAATTGAAGGTCTTTCCAACACTCTAGTAGTGTCTCTAGATGGCAAGGGAAGTGGGTAGTAGCAATGCTAAATATAACTTTCCAATTGAAGATCGTTATAGGACTCTAGTAATGTCTGCAGATGGAAAGAGAAGAGGGTAGTTGCAATAACAAAACAACACCACAAGTGAAGATCTTTGCAGCACACTAGTAGTGTCTCCAAGATGGCAAGAGAAGAGGATTGTTGCAACCCTAATACTACACTCCAATTGAATGTCCTTGCAGCACTCTAATAGTGTCATCAAATGGAAAGATAAGAGGGTAGTTTCAAACCAATTATAACACTCCAATTGAAGGTCTTTGTAGCACTCTAGTAGTGTCTCCAAATAGCAACATAAGAGCGTAGTTGCAACCCTAATACAACGCCCCAGTTGAAAGTCTTTGGTGTACACTAGTAGTGTCTCAAGATGGCAACAAGAAAAGGGTAGTTGCAACCCTAACACAACACTCCAATAGAATGTATCAGCAACACACTAGTAGTGCCCCCATATGGTAATAGAAGAGGGTGTTCACAACCCTAATACAACACTACAATTGAATGTTTTTTCTGCACTCCAATAGTGTCTTTGCTAAGTACAATTGAATGTTCGCAACCCTAAAATCCCAATGCAACTTTCATATTGAAGGTCTTTGCAGTACACTAGTAGTGTCTCCAAATAACAAGGGAATAGTGTAATTGCAACCCTAATACAACACTCCAATTCAAGGTCTTTACAGCACACTAGTAGTATCTCCATATAGCAAGGGAAGTGGGTAGCTGCAACGCTAATACAACTCTCCAATTGAAAGTCCTTGCAGCACTCTAATAATGTCCGTAGATGACAAAAGAAAAGGGTAGTGCAACCCTAAAACAACACTCTAATTGAAGGTCTTTGCAGCACACTAGTAGTGTCTCAAAGGTGGCAAGAGAAGAGGGTAGTTGCTACCCTAATACTTGAAGGTTTTTGGAACACTCTAGTAGTATTGCCACTTGGAGAGAGAAGAGGGTAGAGGCAACCCAAATACAACATTCCAATTAAATTTTCTTGCAGCACTCTAATAGTGTCGTCAGATAGAAAGAGAAGATGGTAGTTACAAACTAATTACAACACTCCAATTGAAGGTCTTTGTAGCACTTTAGTAGTGTCTCCAATTGTCAATAGAAGAGGGTAGTTGCAACTCTAATACAACACCCCAACTGAAGGTCTTCGTAGTACACTAGTAGTGTCTCCCGATGACAACAGAAAATGGTAGTTGCACCCCTAATACAACACTCCAATTGAAAGTTTTTGAAACACTCTAGTAGTGTCACCGTATAGAGATAGAAGGGTAGTTACAAACTAATTACAACACTCCAATTGAAGGTCTTTGTAGCGCTCTAGTAGTGTCTCCAAATAGCAACAGAAGATGTAGTTTCAACACTAATACAACACCCCAATTGAAGGTCTTTGTAGCACTCTAGTAGTGTCTCCAGATGGCAAGAGAAGAGGGTAGTTGCATCCCTAATACAACACCCCAATTGAAGGTCTTTGTAGCACTCTAGTAGTGTCTCCAGATGGCAAGAGAAGAGGGTAGTTGCATCCCTAATACAACACCCCGATTGAAGGTCTTTGTAGCACTCTTGTAGTGTCTCCAAATGGTAACAGAAGAGGGTAGTTACAACTCTAATACAACATCCTAATTGAACGTCTTTGTAGCACTCTAGTAGTGTCTCCAGATGGCAAGAGAAGAGGGTAGTTACCAGCCTAATACAACACTCCGATTGAATGTGTTTGCACCACTCTAGTAGTGTCTCCATATGACAAGGCAAGTGGGTAGTTGCAACTCTAATAAAACTCTCCAATAGAAGGACTTTGCTACACTCAATCAAGGTCTGTAGATGGCAAGAGAAAAGGGTAGTTGCAACCCCAATGCAACACTGTAATTGAATATCGATACAGCACACTCATAGTATCTCCAAATGGCAAGAGAGGTAGTTTCTACTCTAATACAACACCCCAATGGAAGGTCTTTGTAGTACTCTAGTAGTGTCTCCAGATTGCAAGAGAAGAGGGTAGTTACCACCCTAATACAACACACTAGTAGTGCCTTTAGATGGCTAGAGAAAATCATAGTTGAAACCCTAGTACAACACTCCAATTGAAGGTCTTTGAAGCACTATAGTATTGTCTCCAAATAGCAAGAGATGAGGGTAGTTGCAACCCTAATATAACACCCTAATAAAAGGTCTTTGCAGCACTCTAGTAGTGTCTTCGAATGGCAATAGAAGAGGGTAGTTGCAACCCTAATACAACACTCCAATTGAAGGTCTCTGCAACACATTAGTAGTGTCTCGAGATGGCAATAGAAGAGGGTATACAACACTACAATTGAATGTTTTTTCCGCACTCTAACAGTGTCTCTAGTTGGCAAGATAAGAGGGTAGCTAAAACCCCAATGCAACATCCATATTGAAGGTTATTGCAGTACTCTAGTAGTGTCTCCAAATAGGAAGGGAATAGTGTAATTGCAACCCTAATACAACACTCCAATTCAAGGTCATTGCAGCACACTTGTAGTGTCTCCAGATAGAAAGGGAAGTGGGTAGTTGCATTGCTAATACAACTCTCCAATTGAAGGTCTTGGTAACACTCTAGCAATGTCCGCAGATGACATGAGAAGAGGGTAGTTGTAACCCCAATACAACACTCCAATTGAAGATCTTAGCAGCACACTAGTAGTGTCTCCAAGATGGCAAGACGAGAGGGTAGTTGCAAGCCTAATACTTGAAGGTTTTTGAAACACTCTATAGTGTCGCCGTATGGAGAGAGAAGAGGGTAGTTGCAACCCTATTACAACACTCCAATTAAATTTTCTTGCAGCACTCTAATAGTGTCGTCAAATGGAAAGAGAAGAGGGTAGTTACAAACAAATTACTTTGTAGCACTTCAGTAGTGTCTCCAAATAGCAGCAGAAGAGGGTAGTTGCAGCCCTAATACAACACCATAATTGAAGGTCTTCGCAGTACACTAGTAGTCTTCAGATGGCTATAGAAAATGGTAGTTGCAACTCTAATACAAACACTCCAATTGAAAGTTTTTGAAACCCTCTTGTAGTGTCACCGTATAGAGATAGAAGAGGGTAGTTACAAACTAATTACAACACTCCAATTGAAGGTCTTTGTAGCACTCTAGTAGTGTCTCCAAATGACAACAGAAGAGGTAGTTTCAACACTAATACAACACCCCAATTGAAGGTTTTTGCAGCACACTAGTAGTGTCTCCAGATGGAAACATAAAAGGTTGTTGCAACCCTAATACAACACTCCAATTGAAGGTTTGAAACACTCTAGTAATGTCACCGTATAGAGATAGAAGAGGGTAGTTGCAAACCTATTACAACATTCCAATTGGTGGTCCTTGTAGCACTCCTGTAGTGTCTCCATATGGCAAGAGATGAAGGTAGCTGCAACGCTAATACAATTTTTCAATTCAAGGTCTTTGCAGCAGTATAGTAAGGCCTGCATATGACAAGAGAAGAGGTTAGTTGCAATCTTAATACAACACTTCAATTAAAAGTCTTTATAGGACTCTAGTATTGTCTCTAGAAGGCAACAGAAGTAGGTAGTTGCAACCCTAATACGACACCCCAATTGAAGGTCTTTGTAGCACACTAGAAAAGAGAAGAAGGTCTTTGTAGCACACTAGAAGTGTCTCCATATAGCAACAGAAGAGGGTAGTTGCAATCCTAATACAGCAATCCAATTGAAGATTTTTGCAGCACATAATTAGTGTTACCAGATGAAAAGAGAAGAAGGTAGTTGCAACCATAATACAACAAGGTCTTTGCAGCACTCTAGTAGTGTCTCTAGATGGCAAGGGAAGTGGGTAGTAGCAATGCTAATATAATTTTCCAATTGAAGGTCGTTATAGTACTCTAGTAATGTCTGCAGATAGAAAGAGAAGAGGGTAGTTACAACACCAATACAACACCACAAGTGAAGATCTTTGCAGCACACTAATTGAATGTCCTTGCAGCACTCTAATAGTGTCATTAGATGGAAAGAGAAGATGGTAGTTGCAAATCAATTATAACACTCTAATTGAAGGTCTTTGTAGCACTCTAGTAGTGTCTCCAATTAGCAACATAAGAGGGTAGTTGCAACCCTAATATAACACCCCAATTGAAAGTCTTTGGAGTACACTAGTAGTGTCGATGGCAACAAGAGGGTGTTCACAACCCTAATACAACACTGCAATTGAATGTTTTTTCTGCACTCTAACATTGTCTTTGCTACATTACAATTGAATGTTCGCAACCCTAAAACCCCAATGCAACACTAATACAACACTACAATTGAATGTTCACAACCCTAAAACCCCAATGCAACATTCATATTGAAGGTCTTTGCAGTACACTAGTGGTGTCTCCAAATTGAAAGAGAATAGTGTAATTGCAACCCTAATACAACACTCCAATTCAATGTCTTTGTAGCACACTAGCAGTGTCTCCATATAGCAAGGGAAGTGGGTAGTTGCAACGCTAATACAACTTTCAAATTGAAAATTTTTGCAGCACTCTAGTAATGTCTTGCCCTTTGGAAAGAGAAGAGGGTAGTTACAAACTAATTACAACACTCCAATTAAAGGACTTTGCAGAACACTAGTAGTGTCTCTAGATGGCTAGAGAAAATAGTGGTTGCAACCCTAATATAACACTCCAATTGATGGTCTCTGAAGCACTATAGTATTGTCTCCAAAGGGCAAGAGAAGAGGGTAGATGCAACCCTAATATAACACCCTAATAAAAGGTCTTTGCAGCACTCTAGTAGTGTCTCCGAATGGCAACAGAAGAGAGTAGCTCCAATTGAAAGTCTCTGCAACACATTAGTTGTGTCTCCAGAAGGCAATAGAAGAGGGTGCTCATGACCCTAATACAACACTACAATTGAATGTTTTTTCCACACTCTAACGGTGTCTCTAAATGGCAAGATAAGAGGCTATCCAAAACCCCAATGCAACATTCATAGTGTCTGGTCTTTGTAGTACTCAAGTAGTGTCTCCAAATAGGAAGGGAATAGTGTAATTGCAACCCTAATACAACACTCCAATTCAATGTCATCCCAGCACACTTGTAGTGTCTCCAGATAGCAAGGAAAGTAGGTAGTTCCAACGCCATTACAACTCTCCATTTGAAGGTCTTTACAGCACTCTAGTAATCTCCGCTGATGACAAGAGAGGGCAGTTGTAACCCCAATACAACACTCCAATTGAAGGTCTTTGCAGCACACTAATAGTGTCTCCAAATGGCAACAGAAGAGATAGTTTCAACGCTTGCAATTAAAGGACTTTGTCGCACACTAGTGGTGTCTCCAGATGGAAACAGAAAAGGGTAGTTGTGACCCTAATACAACACTCCAGTTGAAGGTGTTTGAAACACTATAGTAGTGTCTCCAGATGGCAAGAGAAAAGAGTAGTTGCAACTCCAATACAACACTCTAATTGAATATCTATACAGCACACTTGTAGTGTCTCCAAATGGCAAGAGAAGACGGTAGTTGCAACTCTAATACAACACCCCAATCGAGGGTCTTTGTAGCACTCTAGTACCATATGGCAAGAGAAGAGGGTAGTTAGCACCCTAATACAACACTCCAATGGAATGTCTTTGCAGCACTCTATTAGTGTCTCCATATGGCACGGGAAGTGGGTAGTTGCAACCCTAATAAAACTATCCAATAGAAGGACTTTGCTGCACTCAATCAAGGTCTGCAGATGGCAAGAGAAAAGAGTAGTTGCAACCCCAATACAACACTCTAATTGTATATCTATACAGCACACTTGTAGTGTCTCCAAATGGCAAGAGAAGACGGTAGTTGCAACTCTAATATATCATCCCAATTGAAGGTCTTTGTAGCACTCTAGTAGTGTCTCCAGATTGCAAGAGAAGAGGGTTGTGACCACCCTAATACAACACCCCAGTTGAAGGTCTTTATAGCACACTAGTAGTGTCTCTAGATGGCTTGAGAAAATAGTGGTTGCAATCCTAATACAACACTCCAATTGAAGGTCTTTGAAGCACTATAGTATTGTCTCCAAAGGGCAAGAGAGGAGGGTACTTGCAACCCTAAAATAATACCCTAATAAAAGGTCTTTGCAGCACTCTAATAGTGTCTCCAAATGGCAACAGAAGAGTAGTTGCAACCCTAATACAACACTCCAATTGAAGGTCCTGCAACACATTAGTAGTATCTCCAGATGGCACTAGAAAAGGGTGCTCATGACCCTAATACCACACTACAATTGAATGTTTTTTCCGCATTCTAACAGTGTCTCCAGATGGCAAGATAAGAGGCTAGCTAAAACCGCAATGCAACATTCATAATGTGGTCTTTGCAGTACTCTAGTAGTGTCTCCAAATAGGAAGGGAATAGTGTAATGGCAACCCTAATACAACATTCCAATTCAAGGTCATTGCAGCACACTTGTGGTGTCTCCAGATAGCAAGGGAAGTGGGTAATTGCAATGCTAATACAACTCTCCAATTGAAGGTCTTTGCAGCATTCTAGTAATGTCCGCAGATGACAAGAGAAGAGGGCAGCTGTAACCCCAATACAAAACTCCAATTGAATGTCTTTGTAGCGCTCTAGTAGTGTCTCCAAATGGCAACAGAAGAGGTAGTTTCAACGCTAATACAACACCCCAATTGAAGTACTTTGCAGCACACTAGTAGTGTTTTCAGAAGGAAATGGAAAGGGGTAGTTGTAACCCTAATACAACAGTCCAATTGAAGGTTTTTGAAACACTCTAGTAGTGTCTTCAGATGGCAAGAGAAGAGGGTAGTTGCAACGCTAATACAACGCCCCAATTGAAGGTCTTTGCAGCACTCTAGTAGTGTCTCCAAATGGTAACATAAGAGGGTAGTTACAACTCTAATACAACATCTCAATTGAAGGTCTTTGTAGCACTCCAGTAGTGTATCCAGATGGCAAGAGAAGAGGGTGCTTACCACCCTAATACAACACTCCAATTGAATGTCTTTGCAGCACCTTAGTAGTGTCTCCATATGGCAAGGGAAGTGGGTAGTTGCAACCCTAATAAATCTCTCCAATAGAAGGACTTTGCTACACTCAATCAAGGTCTGCAGATGGCAAGAGAAAATGGTAGTTGCAACCCCAATACAACACTCTTATTGAATATCTATACAGCACACTCGTAGTGTCTCCAAATGGCAAGAGAAGACGATAGTTGGAACTCTAATACAACACCCCAATTGAAGGTTTGTGTAGCACTCTAGTAGTGTCTCTAGATTGCAAGAGAAGAGGGTAGTTAACATCCTAATACAACACCCCAGTTGAAGGTCTTTACTGCACACTAGTAGTGTCTCTTGATGGCTAGAGAAAATGGTAGTTGCAACCATAATACAACACTCCAATTGAAGGTCTTTGAAGCACTATAGTATTGTCTCCAAAGGGAAAGAGAGGAGGGTAGTTGCAACCTAATATAACACCATAATGAAAGGTCTTTCCAGCAGTCTAGTAGTGTCTCCAAATGGCAACAGAAGAGGGTAGTTGCAACTCTAATACAACACTCCAATTGAAGTCTCTGCAACACATTAGTAGTGTCTCCAGATGGGAATAGAAGAGGGTGCTCATGACCCTAATACAACACTACAATTGAATATTTTTTCTGCGCTCTAAAAGTATCTCTAGATGGCAAGATAAGAGGGTAGCTAAAACCCCGATGCAACATTCATATTGAAGGTCATTGCAGTACTCTAGTAGTGTCCCCAAATAGGATGGGAATAGTGTAATTGCAACCCTAATACAACACTCCAATTCAAGACTTTGCAGCAAACTTGTAGTGTCTCCAGATAGCAAGGGAAGTGGGTAGTTGCAATGCTAATACAACTCTCCAATTGAAGGTCTTTGCAGTACTCTAGTAATGTCCACAGATGACAAGAGAAGAGGATAGTTGTAACCCCAATACAACACTCCAATTTAAAATCTTTGCAGCACACTAGTAGTGTCTCCAAGATGGCAAGATAAGAGGGTAGTTGCAACCCTAACACTTGAAGGTTTTAGAAACACTTTAGTAGTGTCACCGTATGGAGAGGGAAGAGGGTACTTGCAACCTTAATACGACACTCCAATTAAATTTCCTTGCAGCACTCTAATAGTGTCGTCAGATGGAAAAAGAAGAGGGTAGTTACGAACTAATTACAACACTCGAATTGAAGGTCTTTGTAGCACTCTAGTAGTGTCTCCAATTTAGCAACAGAAGAGAGTAGTTGCAACCCTAATACAACACCCCAATTGTAGGTCTTCGCAGTACACTAGTATTCTCCAGATGGCTACAAAAAATAGTAGTTGCAACTCTAATACAACACTCCAGTTGAAAGTTTTTGAAACACCCTAGTAGTGTCACCGTATAGAGATAGAAGAAGGTAGTTAAAAACTAATTACAACACTCCAATTGAAGGTCTTTGTAGCACTCTGGTAGTGTCTCCAATTGGCAACAAAAGAGGTAGTTTCAATACTAATACAACACCCCAATTGAAGGTCTTTGCAGCACACTGGTAGTGTGTCCAGGTGGAAACAAAAAATTTTGTTGCAACCCTAATACAACACTCCAATTGAAGGTTTTTGAAACACTCTAGTAGTGTCACCGTATAGAGATAGAAGAGGGTAGTTGCAAACCAATTACAACATTACAATTGGTGGTCTTTGAAGCACTCCAGTAGTGTCTGTATGGCAAGAGAAGAGAGTAGTTGCAACCCTAATACAACAGTCCAATTAAAAGTCTGTATAGCACTCTAGTATTGTCTCTAGAAGGAAAAAGAAGCGAGTAGTTGCAACCCTAATACAACACTTAAATTAAAAGTCTTTATAGCACTCTAGTATTGTCTCTAGAAGGCAAGAGAAGTGGGTAGTTGCAACCCTAATACAACACCCCAATTGAAGGTCTTTGCAGCACACTAGAAGTGTCTCCATATGGCAACAGAAGAGGGTAGTTGCAACCCTAATACAACACTCCAATTGAAGGTTTTTGCAGCACATAATTAGTGTCACCAGATGAAAAGAGAAGAGGGTAGTTGCAACCCTAATACAACACTCCAATTGAAGGTCTTTGCAGCACTCTAGTAGTGTCTCTAGATGGCAAGGGAAGTGGGTAGTAGCAATGCTAATATAACTTTCAAATTGAAGGTCTTTATAGTACTCTAGTAATGTCTGCCGATGGAAAGAGAAAGTGGTAGTTGCCACACGAATGCAACACCGCAAGTGAAGATCTTTGCAGCACACTAGTAGTGTCTCCAAGATTGTCAGAGAAGAGGGTTGTTGCAACCCTAATACAACGCTCCAATTGAAGGTCTTCGGAGTACACTACTAGTGTCTCAAGATGGCAACAAGAGGGTGTTCACAACCCTAATACAACACTACAATTGAATATTTTTTTTGCATTCCAACAGTGTCTTTGCTACATTACAATTGAATGTTCACAACCCTAAAACACCAATGCAACACTAATACAACACTACAATTGAATGTTCACAACCCTAAAACCCCAATGCAACATTCATATTGAAGGTCTTTGCAGTACACCAGTAATGTCTCCAAATAGCAAGGGAATAGTGTAATTGCAACCCTAATACAACCCTCCAATTCAAGGTTTTTGCGGCACACTAGTAGTGTCTCCAAATAGCAAGGGAAGTGAGTAGTTGCAAAGCTAAAACAACTCTCCAATTGAAAGTCTTTGTAGCACTCTAGTAATGTCTGCAGATGACAAGAGAAGAGGGTAGTTGCAACCCTAATACAACACTCCAATTGAAGGTTTTTGCAGCACACCAGTAGTGTCTCCAAGAGGGCAAGAGATGAGGGTACATGCTACCCTAATACTTCAAGATTTTTGGAATTCTCTAGTAGTGTCGCCGCATGGAGAGAGAAGAGGGTAGTTGCAACACTAGTACAACACTCCAATTAAATTTTCTTGCAGCACTCTAATAGTGTCGTCAGATGGAAAGAGAAGATGGTAGTTACAAACTAATTACAACACTCCAATTGAAGGTCTTTGTAGCACTCTAGTAGCATCTCCAAAAGTCAATAGAAGAGGGTAGTTGCAACCCTAATACAACACCCCAATTGAAGGTCTTCGCAGTACACTAGTAGTGTCTCCAGATGACAACAGAAAAGGGTAATTGCAACCCTAATACAACACTCCAATTGAAAGTTTTTGAAACACTCTAGTAGTGTCACCCTATAGAGATAGAAGAGGGTAGTTACAAACTAATTACAACACTCCAATTGAAGGTCTTTGTAGCACTCTAGTAGTGTCTCCAAATGGCAACAGAAGAGGTAGTTTCAACGCTAGTACAACACCCCAATTGAAGGACTTTGCAGCACACAAGTAGTGTCTCCAGATGGAAACAAAAAATGGTAGTTGTAACCCTAATACAACACTCCAATTGAAGGTTTTTGAAACACTCTTGTAGTGTCTCTAGATGGCAAGAGAACAGGGTAGTTGCAACCCTAATACAACACCCCAAAGTAGTATCAACAAATGGTAACAGAAGAGGGTAGTTACAACTCTATTACAACATCCCAATTGAAGGTTTTTACAGCATATTAGTAGTGTCTCTAGATGGTATGAGAAATGGGTGGTGCCAACCTTAATATAACACTTCAATTGAAGGACTTTGAAGCACTATAGTATTGTCTCTAGAAGAAAAGAGAAGCGAGCAGTTGCAACCCTAATACAATACCCCATTTGAAGGTCTTTGCAACAGAAGCGGGTAGTTGCAACCCTAATACAACACTCCAATTGATGGTTTTTGCAGCAAATAATTAGTGTCACCAGATGAAAAGAGAAGAGAGTAGTTGCAACCCTAATACAACACTCCAGTTGAAGGTCTTTGCAGCACTCTAGTTGTGTCTCTAGATGGCAAGAGAAGTGGGTAGTACCAATGGTAATATAGCTGTCCAATTGAAGGTCTATGCAGAACAGTAGTAGTGTCTCAAGATGGCAACAAAAAAGGATAGTTGCAACCCTAATACAACACTTCAATTGAAGGTTTTTGAAAGACTCTAGTAGTGTCACCGTATAGATATGGAAGAGGGTAGTTGCAAACTTATTACAACATTCAAATTGGAGGTCTTTGCAGCACTCTAGTAGTGTCTCCATATAGCTAGAGAAGAAGGTAGTTGCAACGCTAATAGAACTTTCTAATTGAAGGACTTTGCTGCACTCTAGTAAGGCCTGCAGATGGCAAGAGAAAAGAGTAGTTGCAACCCTAATATAACACTCCAATTGAAGGTTTGCGCAGATCTCTAGTAGTGTCTCCGGATGGCAATAGAAGAGGGTAGTTGCAAACCTAATACAACACTCCAATTGAAGTTTTCTGCAACACACTAGTTGTCTCCCCAGATGGCAATAGAAGAGGGTCGTCAAAACCCTAATACTACACTCCAATTGAAGGTCTTTGTAGCACTCTAGTAGTGTCTCCAAATGGCAACAGAAGAGGGTAGTTGCAACCCTGATACAACACTTCAATTGAAGGTCTTTGCAGGACTCTAGTTCTGTCTCTAGATGGCAAGGAAAGTGGGTAGTAGCAACGCAAATATAACTCTCCAATTGAGGGTCTTTACAGTACTCTAGTAATGTCTGCAGATGGCAAGACAAGAGAGTAATTGCAACTGTAAGACAACACTACAATTGAGATCTTTGCTGCACACTAATAGTGTCTCCAAGATAGCAAGAAAAGAGGGTAGTTCCAATCCTAATACAACACTCCAATTGAATGTGCTTGCAACACTCTAATAGTGTCGTCAGATGGAAAGAGAAGAGGGTGGATGTAAACCAATTATAACAATCCAATTGAAGGTCTTTTTAGCACTCTAGTAGTGTCTCCAAATTACAACCGAACAAGATAGTAGCAATCCTAATTCAACGCCCCAATTGAAGGTCTTTACAGCACACTAGTAGTCTCTAAAGATGGCAACAAAAGAGGGTAGTTGCAACCCTAATACAACACTCCAATTGAAGGTTTTTGAAACACTTAAGTAGTATCACTAGATAGCAAAACAAGAGGGTATTGCAACCCTAATACAACACTCCAATTGAATGTTTTTGCAACACTCCAGTAGTGTCTCTAGACAGGAAGGGAAGTGGGTAGTTGCAACGCTAATATAACTCTTTAATTGAAGGTCTTTGCAGCAGTCTAGTAATGTCTGCAGATGGCAAGAGAAGACAGTAGTTGCAACCCAATACAACACTCCAATTAGAGGTCTCTGCAACACACTAGCAGTGTCTCTAGATGGCAATAGAAGTGGGTGTTCACAAGCCTAATACAACACGACAATTGAATGTTTTTTTCGCACTCTAATAGTGTCACTAGATGGCAAGATAAAATGGTAGTTAAAACCCCAATGCAACATTCATATTGAAGGTCTTGGCATTAGTCTAGTAGTGTCTCCAAATAGCAAGGGAATAGGTTAATTGGCCTAATACAACACTCCAATTCAAGGTTTTTGCAGCACACTAGTAGTGCCTCCAGATAGCAAGGGAAGTGGGTTGTTCCAATGCTAATACAACTCTCCAATTGAAGGTCTTTGTAGCATTCTATACTGTTTGCATATGACAAGAGAAGAGGGTAGTTGCAACCCCAATACAACATTCCAATTTAAGGTATTTTCAGCACACTAGTAGTGTCCCCAAGATGGCAAGAGAAGAGGGTAGTTGCAACCCCAATACAACACTCCAATTGAAGGTCTTTGCAGCAAACTAGTAGTGTCTCCAAGATGGCAAGAGAAAACGGTAGTTGCAACCATAATATAACACTTCAATTGGAGGTTTTTGAAACACTGTAGTACAACACTCCAATTGAAGGCCTTATGAAGAGAAAATAGGGTATTTGCAATCGTAATACAACGCTCTAATTGAATGTCTCTGCAACACACTAGTAGTGTCTCCAGATGGCAATATAAGAGGGTGGTCACAACCCTATACAAGACTACAATTGAATGTTTTTTCTGCCCTTTAATAGTGTCTTTAGATGGCAAGATAGGAGGGTAGTTAAAACCCCAATACAACATTCATATTGAATGTCTTTGCAGTACTCTAGAAGTATCTCTATATAGCAAGAAAAGTGGGTAGTAGCAACGCTAATATAAGGTCTTTACATTACTCTAGTAATGTTGCAACCCCAATACAACACTACAATTGAAGATCTTTGTTGCACACTAGCAGTATCTCCAAGATGGATAGTTGCAACCCTAATACAACACTTCAATTGAAAGTTTCTGAAACACTATAGTAGTGACCCCGTATTGAGAGAGAAGAGGCTAGTTGCCACCCTAATACAACACTCCAATTCAATGTCCTTGCAGCACTCTAATGGTGTCGTCAGATGGAAAGAGAAGAGGGTAGTTGCAAACCAATTATAACAATCCAATTGAAGGTCTTTGTAGCACTCTAGTAGTGTCCCCAAATTACAACCGAAGAGGAAAGTTGCAACCCTAATACATTGCCCCAATTGAAGGTCTTTACAGCACACTAGTAGTGTCTCAAGATGACTACAAAAGTGGTTGCAACCCTAAACAACACTCCAATTAAAGGTATTTGAAGGTCTTTGTAGCACTTTAGTAGTGTCTCCAAATGACAACAGAAGAGGGTAGTTGCAACCCTAAAACAATGCCCCAATTGAAGGTCTTTTCAGCACACTAGTAGTGTCTCCAGATGGCAACAGAAAAGGGTCATTGCAATCCTAATACAACGCTCCAATTGAAAGTTTTTGAAACACTCTTCTAGTAGTGTCCCCGTATAGAGATAGAAGAGGGTAGTTGCAAACCTATTACAACATTCCAATTGGATGTCTTTGCAGCACTCTAGTAGTGTCTCCATATGGCAAGAGAAGAAGGTAGTTGCAACGCTAATACAACTTTCCAATTGAAGGTCTTTGCAGCACTCTAGTAAGGCCTGTAGATGGCAAGAGAAAAAGGTCTTTGCAGAACACTAGTAGTATCTCCATATGACAACAGAAAATGGTAGTTGCAACCCGAATACAACACTCCAATTGAAGGTTTTTGAAACACTCTAGTAGTGTCACCGTATAGATATGGAAGAGGGTAGTTGAAACACTTTGAAGGTCTTTGCAACACTCCAATAGTGTCTCCATATAGCAAGAGAAGAAGGTAGTTGCAACACTAAAACAACTTTCTAATTGAATGACTTTACAACATACTAGTAGTGTCTCTAGATGGTAAGAGAAACGTGTTGTGGCAACCTTAATACAACACTTCAATTGAAGGACTTTGAAGCACTCTAGTATTGTCTCCAGAAGGCAAGAGATATAGGTAGTTGCAACCCTAATATAAGACTCCAATTGAAGGTCTTTGTCGCTCTCTAGTAGTGCCTCTAGATGGCAACAAAAGAGGGTAGTTGCAACCCTAATACAACACTCCAATTGAGGGTCTCCGCAGCATACTAGTAGTGTCTCCAGATGGCAAGCGAAGAGGGTGGTCATAACGCTAATACAACACTACAATTGAAGGTCTTTATTGCACTCTAGTAGTCTCTCTATAGCAAGATAAGAGGATAGTTGCAACCCAAATACAACATTCCGAATGAAGGTTTTTGCAGCACTCTAGTAGTGTCTTCAAAAGGCAAGGGATTGGGTAAACACAACCCTAATACAACACTCAACTCAAGGTCTTTGCAGCACAAAAGTAGTGTCTTTAGATGGCAAGAGAATAGGGCAGTTGCAACACTAATACAACACTCCAATTGAAGTCTTCACAGCACCTTAGCAGTGTCTCCTTATGGCAATGGAAGTGGGTAGTTCCAATGCTAATACAAATCTCCAATTGAAGGACTTCTCTAGTAATGTCTGCAGATGGCAAAAGAAGACGGTGGTCGCAAGCCTTATACCACACTCTAATTAAATATATTTGCAGCACACTTGTAGTGTTTCCAAATGGCAAGAGAAGAGGGTCGTTGCAACCCTAATACGACACCCCAATTGAAGATCTTTGCAGCATACAAGAAGTGTCTCTAGATGGCTACTTAAGATGGTAGTTGCAACACTAATACAACACTCCAATTGAAGGTCTTTGTAGCACACTAGTAATGTCTACAGATGGCAAGGGAATTGGGTAGTAGCAACGCTAATATTACTCTTCAATTGAAGGTCTTTACAGTACTCTAGTAATGTCTGCAGATGGAAACAAAAGAGGGTAGTTAGAACCCTAATACAACACTTCAATTGAAGATATATTCAGCACACAAGTAGTGTCTCCAAGATGGCAAGAGAAGAGGGTAGTTAGAACCCTAATACAACACTTCAATTGAAGGTTCTTGAAATACTATAGTAGGGTCACTGTATGGAAAGAGAAGAGGGTAGTTGCAAACCAATTATAACAATCCAATTGAAGGTCTTTGTAGCACTCTAGTAGTATCTCCAAATTACAACAGAAGATGGTAGCTACAACCCTAATACAATGTCCCAATTGAAGGTCTTTGCAGCACACTAGTAGTGTCTCAAGATGGCAACAGAAGAGGGTAGTTGCAACCCTAATACAACACTCAAATTGAAGGTCTTTGCAGTACACTAGTAATGTCTACAGATGGCAAGAGAAGATGGTAGTTGCAACCCCAATACAACACTACAATTGAAGATATTTCCAGCACACTAGTAGTGTCTCCAAGATGACAAGAGAAGAGGGTAGTTGGAACCCTAATACAACACTTCAATTGAAGGTTTTTGAAACACTATAGTAGGTTCGCTGTATGGAAAGAGAAGGGGGTAGTTGCAACCCTAATACAACACTCCAATCGAATGTCCTTGCAACACTCTAATAGTGTTGTCAGATGGAAAGAGAAGAGGATAGTTGCAAACCAATTATAATAATCCAATTGAAGGTCTTTGTAGCACTCTAGTAGTGTCTCCAAATTACAATAGAAGAGGGTAGTTGCAACCCTAATACAACGCCCCAATTGAAGGTCTTTGCAGCGCACTAGTAGTGTCTCAAGATGGCAACAGAAGAGGATAGTTGCAACCCTAATACAACAGTCCAATTGAAGGTTTTTGCAGCACTTAAGTAGTGTCACCGGATGGCAAGAGAATAGGGTAGTTACAACCCTAATTTAACACTCTAATTGAAGGTTTTTCCAGTACTCTAATAGTGTCTCTAGATGGCAATGGAAGTGGGAAGTTGCAACGCTAATATAACTCTTGAATTGAACGTCTTTGCAACACTCTAGTAATGTGTGCAGATGTCAAGAGAAGAGGGTAGTTGCAACCCTAATATAACACTCCAATTGAAGGTCTTTGCAGCACACTAGTAGTGTCTCTAAATTGCAAGGGAAGTGGGTAGTAGCAACTCTAATATTACTTTTTAATTGAAGGTCTTTACAGTACTCTAGTAATGTCTGCAGTTGACAAGAGAAGATGGTAGTTGCAACGCCAATACAACACTACAATTGAAATATTTGCAGCACACTAGTAGTGTCTCCAAGATGGCAAGAGAAGAGGGTAGTTGAAACCCTAATATAACACTTCAATTGATGGTTTTTGAAACACTATAGTAGGTTCGCTGTATGGAAAGAGAAGAGGATAGTTGCAACCCTAATACAACACTCCAATTGTATGTCCTTGCAGCACTCGAATAGTGTTGTCATATGAAAATAGAAGAGGGTAGTTGCAAACCTATTATAACAATCCAATTAAAGGTCTTTGTAGCACTCTAGTAGTGTCTCTAAATTTCAACAGAAGAGGGTAGTTGCAACCCTAATACATCGCCCCAATTGAAGGTCTTTGCAGCGCACTAATAGTGTCTCAAGATGGTAACAGAAGAGGGTAGTTGCAACCCTAATACAGCACTCCAATTGAAGGTTTTTGCATCTTAAGTAGTGTCACCGGATGGCAAGAGAATAGGGTCCTAATGCAACACTCCAATTGAAGGTTTTTCCAGCATTCTAGTAGTGTCTCTAGATGGCAAGGGAAGTGGGAAGTTGCAACGCTAATATAACTCTTTAATTGAACATCTTTGCAACACTCTAGTAATGTGTGCAGATGGCAAGAGAAGAGGGTAGTTGCAACCCCAATATAACACTCCAATTGAAGGTCTTTGCAGCACACTAGTAGTGTCTCTAGATGGCAAGGGAAGTGGGTAGTAGCAACGCTAGTATTACTCTTTAATTGAAGGTCTTTAAAGTACTCTAGTAATGTCTGCAGATGGCAAGAGAAAAACAACCTTGGAGATTCAACTGTGTAAAAAAAAAGAGTCAGGAAAGGAGGATATCTTCGAAAATAACATCGGAGATCCAACAGAGTGAGAAGGAGATTCGTTTATGGAGAAGGCCATTTAGAACAACACTAGAGATCCAACAAAGTGAGAAGGAGATTCGTGGAGGTTGGAGGTGTTCCAGAACAACATTAGTGATCCAACGGAGTGTGAGGGTCATTCGTTGAAGGAGGAGGTGATCCAGAACAACAATAGAGATCCAACACAATGAGAAGAAGATTTGTTTATTGAGAAAGTCATCCAGAACAACAATAGTGACCCTACAGAGTGAGAAGGAGATTCGTGGATGGAGTAGGTGATCCAAAATAACACTAGAGATCCTTGTCACATGATCTGTAGAACATGATCATCATCTAATCCAAATGCTAATCTTATGCTGGTAATTAATGTTCCTTGTTAATTACCAAGACTAGGGATACTTTAGAGTATTTATTAACTCCTGTATAGAGTTCCACAATTCCAAGTCCTCAACCCGAATGATGTATAAGTAATAAAATACTCAAGAAATAAAATAATAAATAAATCATCCAATTACATGAACAAAACTTAGAAAACAATCATCCTATGATTGGCTTCTAGATCACAATACTAACACATATGATGGCCACACATGAGAGATTGTCATCTTTAGGTTAATCGAATTGGGATAATGGAGAATAAAAATACTAACTAGTGTGTGAAAACCTAACTGGGGATACCACTAGTTGGATCAACAAAAGTATACCATGGGAGTTGACATTCACAGACGAATGTCGCATTGTCGTGCCTTACTATAGGGACACCCAAAAAGACCAGACGAGGAACCTAGGCAAGTGAAGGCTAAGACCTTTGGGCTAGTCACAGATCTCATTGCATTAGTCAAGACAAGGCTTAACGGGATCTCTTGATTAGTAGGGTGGATATTTGTGAAAGCGGTAATCACTAAATTGGATTGGAAACCCTCATACAATAACTGAAAACCAACATCAAATAAGGTAAGAATCAAAGCGGATTGAAGTAACAATGGTGTGCCAAAATCCTAGGAATTCACATCTCTATCTTTATTTTACTTACTTTTAATTTTCGCCAAATACATTGATCACAACAACAACTCTTTGATTTCAGATTTTGTGTAGCCTTTCAAAAGATTATGATTTAATCGCTCAAGATCTTAAGCCTTATTCACTGTGGATCGACACTCGTTTATACTACTCGATAGGATTATGCGCTTGTAATCTAACCAGATAGCAAACCGAGTTTATAAATTTTAAAAGCAACACGTTTTGCGTGACCAACACTGAAATGCGTAAGTGAAAAAGAAAATAAAATTATTAGTGCAATTATATTGGAACTTGGAATAAGTTAAAATGAAATACTCGATTAAAATTTTTAATACTAGAAACATTGCCCAATCACAAGTGTTTTTCCCCCGCTTGTGTCGTCCTCCCTGCATTCATATTCATTGTAAGGCCTACAATTAATAAAGGTCAATATGTATTTCTCCTAAAATATTATCAAGTAGATCAAATTATTATTTTGTATTTTAAATTACATAACTTTCGCTCACTTGATCAAATGTGATGCAATTGCTAAATCCCCTTCCTTCACCTGTTTCGAGTCGAGGCAAAGCACCAGATTCCCTCTTGGCATGATAACAATAAGTACCCAATGTCTTCTACAATTTAAGTAATAGTAATAAATCAATATGAACTTGTGAATTTAAGGAAAATAAATATAAGTACCAATTATGAAATTATCCCTAGTGGTATGGTGCAAATATAATTTTTTTCCTGCATCCGAGGCAAGGCTTGGGTATAGTACTCTAGAGAGTATTCGTTGTTGTGAATAATCGATGTTTCACTGATCAAATTTGCATCCATAAAACCAATGTTGGAATTATTCTTCTGACAAGGAGGAATTAGTGTCATGCAATACCTGAAAATAAGAATTGTCGGAAGTTTTGAAAGGAGCTAATTGTAAATAGAATAAATCTACTTAAAAAAAATAAATACAGAGAATAGACTTGGATGATTGAGATATCCAGCTGATTATAAGTCATCAGATCACTGGAAGTGGTGGGTCCATGGTTGCTTTCTGCCCCGATGGGCCGGCCCAAGTCGGCCTTCTTGAATCGGCATGTAAAAAGACTGGTTTTTCCATACAAAAGATTTCAGTTATCCCGTCATTGTTAAGTGAAGATGAATCCAAATCACGGGTAAATTGTTAATGAGGTTACCAATGTAATTAAGGCTACCAGTGCATAGAAATGTTCATAATAAGTCTTAGTCATGTAGGTTTTTGTTATTATTTACATTTGTACGGTTTAAAAGAGCATATCATGATATAAGTAAACCTTTATTGCTTGCCATAGTTATAACATAGTAAACTATTACAAAAAAGAAAGGAGTATAGTAAGAAATCTTAGGTTATCTTGTCTGATTAATTCCTTCTAGAGCAAACAGAGCTTGAAAAAGATAAATAAATGAAAGAAAAGCTTCTTATTTTTCTTTGTTTTTTTTTATTATTCGAGATATTTGATAGCAGGCATGGGCGAAGTCGAGTCGGGGGTGGGCAAGTCTCCATCCTGGCTCATTTAAAAAAAAAAAAAGTTTCTATTTTTTAAAAAAGAATTATAAGAATTTACTTAAGTTTTAAAAAATTATAAAATTTTGTCCATCTCTGAAATTTTTCTCCAAAATATACTTTTATATCTATGTTTTATAATTATTTTTATAAAAATATACTTAACACTCAAAATAATTACAAAATTATACCTCATTCAAAATTTTTGGTCCACTCTATAAATTATCTTGACTTGGCTCTTGGTCTTGATTTTTTTATGCTGCCAACACTACTCTTTGGTTTTTTTTTTTTTTGGAGAAAAAAAATACTATTATTCTTTTTAAGTTAAAGGCTTTGTACTATAAAAACCCATATAAAGAGTAAGAAAAAAGTGATCACTATTCATGGAAGAGAATGAAGAAATGGGCTACATAATGTATGTCTCTAAGCAACAGTTATGATATATGCCACAAGTTAAGTATAAATAAATATGCAATCTCATGCCACAATAAAAAGTTGATACAAAATTGATAGGATCTGATCTCTACCTGCTTTCTTCCGGTGACCCACCAAAATCCTTTTCTCCCAAAAAGCTAATTTTAGAATTGATTCCTTCTTCATTTCCTCCGAATTACCAAGTACTGGAGAAACCAATCACCTCTGCTTTAAGAGGTAAACTGGACTTGTCCTTTCTTTATGAAACGAAGAAAATATTGCGCTTCAAAATCAAAGTGAAATCCACTCATCCAACATTGTGCGCATCAATCAGCGGCCAGTTGTGGCATCTATATTCCTCTTTTCCTTTTGTCACGCCTTTCTCATAATACACCAATATTTTTTTGTTTCTAACTAGTTTCACCTCCACCTAGAATACAGAAGAGAAATGGCTGAGAGCATTGTAAAGTTTGTGCTGAGCAAGCTTATTGATGTTGGAGATAAATTAATTTCTAGTGGTTTGTTGTTATGTCCACATTTAAACATCTCAAAAAAATATTGGGGAGAGAAGGATGATTGTCAAAGTGTTCAAAATTCTCACATCATTTAATTTTTATTTGTTCCATATCAAAATATATAATCTCTTATCTGAAATTAAATTATCATGAGATATTGGAGAATATCAATTATTTTGATCACATAATTTCTGTTATTTCCTTTTTGAGTTTTGCATTTCAAGATCTTCTCTTCTACTAACAATCACATGTATATTTAACATGTTGGATTTGCTATGAGTTGTACATATTTGGATTGAATATATTCAATTTTTTGATAAAAAGTGGTCAGCCAGTAAGCCACTGATTTTCATTGAAAATAAGTACTAATTACACAAAACGAAAGTAAATACAAAAATATTAAAGCAACAACAGTGAGAACGGAGTAGGTCCGATGCCCATCGGACCTCCTCTTAGGTTCAACGAGCATGATGACCGTCCGTTTAATTTAAGATTTGTGCGCACGAAGTTTAAAGCATTCTGCACGAATCTTAAAGCAAATTGACGGTGATTAAACCCATCGAACCAAAGTAGGTCCGATGGGCTCTCAAGTGAACAACAGTATGCAAGATCATATATATATATGTAATATGCTAAAGAGCCGCAACTCACATACAAATTCTCAGCAGTTGGTAGTTAAACAAAAATGTTAAGCTAGGAGACATTTTTGTTGTAGTTGTAGTTGTGGCAAATTTTACAGATTCTCATTAGTGTGACTAATTTTTTTTTTTTCTGGATGAGATCGATTTTGATTGTCAATTTTTTGATATAACACACGATGGGATTACATTTTGTTTGAGGTTTACACCAAATTTTTTAGGCGTTGCATACTTTGTGTGGCATGATAGATGCATGCAATACTATAAATATATACTAAGTTTTTCACATCATCATTTTTAAATTATAATAATTAAAGTGTGCAATGTCTAAACATGACAATTTAATATTTTGGTTTAGTTTATGTTAGATTAGGTTAGGTTTCTTACAGTATTTATCCAAGAATAAAGATGTATCATATCTCATATAATTTTTTTTCAATGAAATCATATCTCATATAATTGTTACCACTGTATATCAGTTATGTATATATATGTTGAGAAAGATTTCAATGCACCAATCATTCTCTTTAAAGTTTCTGAATGTTTAGACTTAGTATAGTCATGCAATTGTAAATGAAGAAATATTCTTGGAAAACTTATTTATATTAAAACAATTTAATTTATTGTTCGGATATTGAATTGTTGATTGGGAATAAAAATAAAAAATTCTAAAATTCAAAATTTATTTTAAAGTGAAGGGAAATTGATTCTCCGAATAACCTGCTTTCTTTCGGTGACCCTACCACAATCCTTATCTTTCAAAAAGCTGATTTTACAATAGATTCCTTCTTCATTTCCTCCGAATTATCAAGGCACTGGAGAAACCAATCACCTCAGCTTTAAGAGGAAACTGGACTTGTCCTTTTCTTTATGAAATGGAGAAAATATTCTGCATTATTGACCTAGTCGTCCCCTTCAATAATTGCTCCACTTTGTCTCTTCAATAATTGCATCCGCTTTGTTTCTACCAATATAGCAAAGATTTAGCTCTCTTACTTCTCTCCACCGGGCTCAAGGCTGTGCAACTCAAGTACTCCAATTTCTTTCATATTTTCTTGAGGTTTTTTCCTTTTCTTGCTTCTGTGATTATGTGGTGAACACCATCTTGTTGCTTGTTTTGTTTGTGCACGTCAGAGTATTATATATGTGCTATTTTGGTTATTGTTTCTAACTAGTTTCAGCTCCACCTAGAATACAGAAGAGAGATGGCTGAGAGCATTGTAAAGGTTATTCTGAGCAAGATCACTGATGTTGGAGTTAAAGAGGTTTTACTCATGTACAACGTTGATGAGCAAGTAGAGACAGTGACCCGTCAACTCGGCTGGATTCAGGTTTTTCTGAAAGATGCTGACAAGAAACAAATAACAGATGAGAAACAAAAGTATTGGGTAAAGGAGGTGAGAGATGTTGCCTATTTAATAGAAGATGCCATTGACACATTTCTGTTGGAGATCCCTCCAAAACCGCAAAAACCCACCGGCACCATGGAGGCCATGAAAAGGATGATGAAGATAACAAAAAAACTACCGGCTGTACGCAAACTTGTCCATGAGATAGAACAGATCCAGACAAGGATGACTGAGATCGAGACGAGTAAACTCAGGTATATATGTTGGTTTATTCACGGCCTATGTTAATTTAATTTTGTTTTGTGTATTTAGTGAAAGAGAGAATGAGGAAGGAAAATAAAGGTAGCTCAAATTTTCGTAATTTATAGGACATATGATGATATTTACCGATCCAAAAATATAAATATCATTAAACTTGACATAAATATCAAGTGTATAAATTGCACATCCCAACTTGACTCTAGAAAACCTAAACATTTAATTTATGTAGAAAATTTTCAAAAGCATTCTCCCAATTATTTGAGTAATTGCCTAATTTATTATGTTTATTATTTCTAACTAAAATATTAATTTCAACAAGGTATGGAATTAATTCACTGGGCGAGGACAGTGGAGAGATCAAACTGCCCATTAGACCACTCGTGATACCAGACATTGATCCCGATATTGTCGGGTTCAAGGAGGATCAAGACCATGTTGTCAAAGCGTTGCTAGATGAGACCACTCAGAGACGTTCGGTCGTTTCTATTTGGGGAGCTGGTGGACTTGGAAAAACGACTCTCGCACAAAAAGTATACAATTGGTATGTGCTATATATTTGTTTTTCTAGAAAAACTATTAGTTTAGAATTTAATTGTTTGATTCAAAAGTTGATTACACTCTTTATTTTGCAACAATAGAGCTTCTTGAATTTTATATATTTTTAGTCAACAAGTGTTTCCAATTTTGTTCTAACTTGACCACTGTTGATTTCAATTTCAAGCTTTGATAAATTTACAGAAATTGTAAATCGGTTTACCAAATTATCAAACCCAGTAACTACAATTTTCGAACAAATTGTCTTGTGAATCTATGATTTACGAGACAACTGCCTCCTCTAATTAGTTTTGTAGGTAGAAACTTAAATTTTACTAAATCAAGTCCATATAACTTTTAATTTTTTGTAAATCAATTCTGATCCTAACGATTGGTCGGTCGAGTTGGAATCGAGTTCATATATATCCTCTGAGGCAGCCAAATATTTCTGTTTAGATCCGCACCGTCTGATCAGAATCTGGATCAATCATATATGAGGTGAAATGCATGAGGTCCCATTAATATATTTGTGTGGATTTTGATTGAACGGTCTGGATCTAAAGAAGAATATTCTGTTACCTTAGGTGATATGAATTGAATTCGTGAAAATCTAGCATTTGACTCTGTGAAGATTGTAAGTGGTTTTGAGATCCGAGCATCCTCTAAGATATCTCAAATTTTGAGTTGATATATGAAAAATCAGGACCGTTCAAATCCTAGATCTGTATAAATCTCAAAGCACAATAAATTGTCCAATTTTATCTAACTATTTATTATTGTTGGGAATCATAAAAACCAAACACTTACATCTTATCTAGAGATTAAACAATTACGTCTCATCTAGGGGTCAAACACTTACACCCTAGCGAAGGAGAAACAATTCTCCACCTTAACTTAAGAACCGTCCTATGCCAAAGAGACCAAAAATATAAATCAAAAGTGAGGAACATAATACCTGATTCCATGTCATTTGTCATGGAATATCCAAAGCCTTAGTAGAGCAACAGCCATCTCCGTGAGCACGAGACTAGACTCTACATGGCAAAAAGTCCTTCTGGCATGTTGTCGTCGGGTCGTGAAATAGGTCTTCCAAGATAACAAGACTCAGCCCTTGAGAGATCCTCTCCCTTTTTCTTAATGGATCTCTTCTCTCTATTCTTTGATGGTGGAAGAAGAAGAGAAGTCACACAGATGTGTATTTTTTAAAGAGAAAATGTCTGTTCAGTTTATGTTCTTTTCTGTCATATCTTGTGCCTTGGGGACCAATTCTTATATAGGGTAACCTATCTGGTTATCTGCCACTTGAAAAAGTTATTTTTGGCCGCATCGATATTCATGTGGCACGTACAAACCTGTGGAAAGACAGTTTTCCGAATTGCAAATCTCAGAATCAGTCCATCAATGATTTGATTTTTGCCTAAATTGTTTTACACATTTATGGACCAAACCCTATTGAATATATAGATTGTCTAATATCTTAATTTCATATTAGATCACTTAATTGTGACAATCATATATGATAGTATACAATTCATAATTATATTACATATATGCTCAACTTGAATTCTATGATCGAACAAATATTACATACCTTCTATTTTTTTTCTTAAATTCTTAGCAAAGGCTGCTAAGTTGCAATTATTATGTACCTTACTAGTTGTAAATTGATATTAGCTAGTTATTTAAGAAACCAACAATATTCATTAATAATAAAGTGTTTCAAAATATATTTAGATAATGATGGTCTGACTGATATAACAACCATTAAATTAAAAATGCACTATGTCAGAAGCAATCATCACCAAACATCTTAAACAAAATATGTCGGATCGAATCTTATCTGTCAAAAAAAAGAATAAAATATTCACGATCCAATATGAACCCAACCCGATCTGAAATTTTGACATATCTAAACATAATCATTATTAACGCATTTATTATTCTGGTTGTAACATTTTCTTTCAAGTAGGTCATTGAGGGTAGGTCGTATTAACTACTTGTGTTTTTATATTGCATGCATGGGTTATTGATATTGTGCAAATCTAAACAAGACCAACAGCTAGATCTCATAAACAACGGCTGAATCGTGTGAATTGATATTGTGAAAATCTATTTGTATTGCACCAACAACTTCTGCAATACCATGGAAAAAAAGGAAGAAAGATTAGGGGGTAAACAAATTCGGATTATCCGGCTGATATCCTCTCTGAATCCGCTTATAATCCGAATTCAGATCAAACAGATACGGATAATAATGGATATGGATCCGGATAATTACGGGCTAACAAGAAAATACCCAAAAACAGATACGGATAATACAGCAGTCCCGTAAACGGAGCGGATATCCGCCTATATCCGTCTGCTAAATCTCTTTCTAGTTTGACGGACCGAAATTATATATAACTGTCTCAACATTATTTATATTGTTTTAGTGGGACTAATTTCTTGAGCACCTTGGATCCAGACTTGTTTCTGGGCCGATTTCCATTCGCTGCCTTGTTAATCTCTTGGTCCAATAAAAGCTTAAATATGGCTACTTTCCAATTAAGTCCTTTATATAAATAAGGAAAGGACTGAGCTATAGGCCGATAAGTAGAAACTCCTTGTTTTTGTCCTATAATAGTTTTTTTTTTAATGGAAAGATTGTCAGTAACAGTGATTAATGACCAAATGTGTATAAAACTACCATTACTGTTTTTTTTTACAAATTGTTACTGATTTAATTAAAATCAAACGCTACTCTTAAATAGGCAAGATCTTTTTTTTTGGTCTGAAATTTTTATATGTTATTGTTCTTAGAGTTATTATATGTCTTATTAACTCAATTATCCTTCAGATATCATTTCATATCCGTATCCGTGGATTATCCGTTCCGTATCCGTATCCATTTAAGGCGGATTTGATTTTAAATTTTGACATCCGTTTACTATCCGTATCCGTATCCGCTCGATGACAAAAAGATACGGATTTGGTATTAGCATTATCCGCTCCGTATTTGCTCCATTTTCACCCCTAAGAAAGATACAAAAAAAAAGGAAAAATAGAAAACCATGGCCCTTTGGATTGGTAAAGAAAATCACATTTTTCTATTTACGCATAAATTTTACCATCAAAACACACACACATACGTTTTTTTTCCTTAAAAGAGTCTATCATCTTTAAATTTTTGTTATACTAAAATCCAATAAATGTTTTATTTTTACAGCAATGATGTCAAGAGACAATTTGAACTTCGTATATGGGTAGCTATTTCTCAAAAGTTCGAATTAATTGACATTTTGAGAAAAATAGCGGAACAAGTACTCGAGCCTCCTATCGATCCGAGCATGCAACTAAATGTTTTTCATACCAAAATTCATGAGTCTCTTAAAGACAAAAAGTACCTCATAGTCCTTGATGATGTTTGGACAGACAATCTATGGACTCAAATTGGAGAAGTATTTCCGAACGAAAATAATGGAAGTAGAGTACTTATAACCACTAGGATCTTTGATGTTGCTAAGGATGCGGATCCTATGTGTGAACCATACAAACTTGGGTTCTTAACAAAGGAGTTAAGCTTACAGCTTTTCTTGAAAAAGGCTCTTCCAAATCAGGATTTAAATAAAAATGATTTTGATGATCTTTCTGATATCATAGATCAATTTGTCCATAAATGTGGTGCTTTGCCTCTCGCATTGGTGGTTTTAGGAGGCCTATTATCAAAGAAGCCACGGAGTTATGCCGCTTGGAATAAGGTGTTACAAACAATGAGTTGGCATGCTGATGATGGAAAAAAATGTAGCGAGATTATAGGCACAAGTTATGAAGACCTATCATTTGTTCTTAAATCATGTTTTATGTACTTTGCTGCATTTCCCGAAGACCATGATATCGGTGCCAAATCTTTAGTTCGAATGTGGGTTGCAGAGGATTTCATACCACAAGAAGATAACAGAACATTGGAAGAAACTGCGGAGAGTTACTTGGAGGATCTCGTGCAGAGGTATAACTTCTTCATTTAATGCTTTACACATTTTAAGTCTAACGAGCTAATATCATTGTACAAGTGTTGGTTCCAATTTAGTTATTTATTCATAAAAGCCTTTAGGTATATATGAAATGATTTGGATTTAACAGGATTCTAATACAAGGAGCACTACAGGAGAAACAAAAAGGAAAAAAGAAAAAAGAAAATAAAGCACAATGCAATCAGCACGTACAAGTGATGTACAGAGTTTCCAATTGAATTATTTTGAAGCTAAATATTTTTCTTTATGAAATATTTACTATCCTCAAAATGTATGAGTGTTAATATTATAATACATAATCAGTACTTTCTTTAACTACTTACCTTAGAAAAATGTGAGCACCATTAATAATTTAGTAATGACATTTATGAGCACTCCAAATCGGATGTTCTTGTATGTTTAAAACAAATTTTCTCATTGTATAACAGGAGCCTGGTTCAAGTAAGACATAGATCTTCTGATGGTTCTGCCATGTATTGCTACATTCACGATCTCCTACGGGATCTTGCCATCCAAAAAGCCAAGGAGGACAACTTTTTTGTGGTGTATTCACATCCAAATGATCAACAAAGCTTGAGTAGGGCGCGTCGTGTGGCAGTTCACCATCCAGATTGTGATAAACTCGTGATGAACCAAAACCTCCGCACTCTGTTGTGCTTCCATAAAAAAGGCATGCCGAATTGTTCTAAGCAAAAGCTGCTCAAAGTGGTAAGCACTGAAGCCAATATGGATAGCATAAATGTGGGAATGTTTGAGGGATTAACCCAGTTAAGATATCTGAATCTTGGAGGGAGGCCAACTGACAAGTGTGGACGAGGTGACGAGTATGGGCAAAGATACTTGGAGAAAGTGATAGGCACCATGAAATGTATGCAGACCCTTTGTCTCCATCTAGACCCTTTATATTTTCCTGATTGTGCATGGCACATTAATGCACTGAGGCATGTCTGGACTGGATCAAATATTCCAAAACTGCCACCATCAACAAAACTACCAAATTTGCAAACGCTTGGAATGGTTAATACCAATGAATCATGGAAAACTGATCAGTTACCTCATCTACCCAATTTACGTAAATTATATTTAGATTTATTGAACCGAAAATGTTCATGGATGGTAGTTGCTGCTTTTCTAGGCACGTTAAAGAACCTGATCTCTCTCACCCTAGAAGGTTATTTTCCGGGAGACATATTTGATATGAGGGACTTCCCATTTTATCGGAATCTACAATATCTAAATATGGATTTATGGGCTGAGAACTGTGGGGAGACCCCTAATGAAATGGTCATTGATGTTATCATGTTACCTCCTCACCTCATTTATCTTGAGATTTGTGGTTGCCACTTTGAGCAAGATGTAATTTCGGTATTGGAGAATCTACACTGCCTCAAGGATCTCAAATTACAAAATGTCAAAACTAATCGAAAAATGAGATGTTCAGCTAAAGGCTTCAAGCAATTAGAAGAATTGTTGCTTTTCAACGTTACCATGCTAGACGATTGGGAGATAGAGGAGGGGGCTATGCCCATTCTTAGAGAACTCCGGTTTGGAGGATGTCACGAATTGTGTGTTCCTCAGGGTCTACGATACCTAACCAACCTTCAAAAATTGACATGGGTGGAGAATGGCCATGAGGGCAAGGAAGATGAGGTTCGCAACTTATGCAAACATGTTCCTTCAATTAAATTTAGCCATGAATATTAGAGCGATGGACTCCGGTCAATGCATATTTTACTCCAAGGCTACAGTTTCATATTTGGCATCGTTTTCTTTTAATTAAATTTCTTGTATGCATGTGTGCTTTGCATTTTTAATTTAATTACTGATGTTTTTATTTTCTTTTTCTCTGAGATAAATTAAGAACATAGTTATAGATTGTATGTTTGAGTTTTCCCACATATATATAGAGCAATCTTCTTAAATAGGTTGCACACGGGGCAAATAAAATCATGCTGGGAGTACTGTACTAAATTATGAAGTATACGACTGACAATCCGATCAGAATCCGGGCCAATCCGGCCTGAGGTGGAATGCACGGGCCTCTTTAATAATCGTGCAAAAACAGATCTGAGGGTCCGGATCTAAAATCAAATTTTGAGTTACTTTAGCTGATATGAATTCGGCAGGACTTGGGGTACAACTTGTCAAAATTGGCTTTCTCCCACAATTCGAATCCCAGAAAGCTGGAATCTCCATATATAGTTTGCATTAGTTTCTCCATGAAATAAGTAAGATTCAGTTTCTCTGACACGCGGTCCCTCAAGGAGTGCATTGCATAAGAAAAAAGGAAAAAAAAAAAAAGTCCTCTGTATATTGTCAAAAAAGAGTCTCTAACCTATTATTTTTTTAAAAAAGGAAAAAAAAATGAGAAATGACGACGTAATAACACAAATTAACCAGGTGCAAATGTAAATAAAAAATGGTCCATTTAATTTAAAAAAGAAAGAAAGCACTTGGTCTGGCCATTTATAGCATAACCAGTACTTGCTGTTATGATATCACGAATATACTATTTGTTTAGAAATGAATAAATTCTTAAACTCAATTGAAAAAAAGTAAGATTTAAAAATTTAAAAGCATATTTTTATAAGGTACCTTTTCATAATAAAAAAAGAGATGACCTCTTTATAATAAAGCAAATGTCAAATTATTAATTTTTTGATTTCTTTTCTCAATACAAAATTGCCTTCAATTGAATATATGTTCCCCATTGTGTTTTTTATTTTTTTTATGTGGGGGTTGGGGGGGGGGGGGGGGTTTCGTATACCCCTCAAAATTCTCAAAATAATGTTTTCACCCCTCCAAAATTCATAATATAAAATTGACCTTTCTAAATTTCAAAACCTCAAAAATTTATTCAATTTATTGTCTTTGCTACTAAAACATATTTTAAATTTATGAAGTACCCATTTCTCTCCTTTATTAAAAACATGATAAATATATAGCATATTTAAAAGAAATTTCCAATAAAGCATAAATATTTTTACTAGTGATTTTCCTTCTATACTCTTCATAAATCTTGTACAAAGTAACCACTTCTCAAAACACCAATAGCGGACACATTTCATTTTATTTTATTTTTTTTGCTCAAAACTTTGATATTAAATGCCGCAACTTTTGACCAAGAAAATAATCATCATTGGACAAAAAAAGGGCACACTTCATTTCATTTTATTTTTTTTTCTCAAAACTTTGGTATTAAATGCCGCAACTTTTGACCAAGAAAATAATCATCATTGGACAAAAAAAATTTGGGGCCCACATTTTATCAAAGCAACGAAAAAAAAAGCATTTTGTCTATCATTTAACATGGCGAACACCCAATTCCTCTCCGTTATTTTTCTTTGCGGTCGTGTTAAATTTGAAATTCACAGAAATAGTGGTTAAATGATTTATCTATTTTTTGAAATGGTAAAAATAAAAATTTCGGCCCACTTCTACTCTCAATTTTGTTTTGGTTTTACTGTTTTCTGTTTCGGCCTCAAAGGAAATAACAGCATTTGTAGTGGGCTGAGATTCTCTTATAAACGGTCCAGTATTAAGAGATTCCTTGGTGGGCTGCTGCTCGAAATTGTGAGAGTCTATATTGGGCCTGCTCTTTTCTACGGTACCTGTATGGCCAACCTCCCTAAATTCCAGGTTATTTTGAATTCTTAGGATCTGAGATGGCACTTGGAGAGGAATAATGGTCGGAATAACAGGCCTTGCATTTAAATCAATTTGACCTGTACCCAGGTAGATGAGGCGTCCAGTCGGCGTTGAACTGGACATGTCCAGTGAAATTCCTTTGCCCTTCTTGTGAGGCAGAGGCGCTAGTGGTATCTGTGTCGCGTCCTTGGCCGCCCCTTCATTGGGTCGCATCAGATTGAACTTTGCTTGCTTAACCATTGGTGATTGCACGCAGCAACGTGCGGCATTCACTTTGGTCATGACCGAGCGCTTGGCAGTTGTAACGGCGGCCGCGCCAACATGGATGGGTCGGGTCTGGGGGTAATGGTAATGGATCAGGGGTTTTCTGGCCAGGTGAGTCCCTTGCTATTTCTGACTGACGGGATGCTTGCATCCATGGGCTGTGGTCTAGAAAGTGCGGCCATGGTGAGGATTGAGACCTCTGTGTTGTTGGGAAAGGCGGGTGTGGAGTTGCGAAGAGAGGCTTGATTTGCGCAATGGTTTGTGGGGAGGAATTAAGGGGCTGCATTAAGTTAACTAGTTGGTGAGGTGGTTGGCTGTTGGGATTCATTGAATTCCTTGTGGGGGTTGGAATGTTCTTTCTCCTAGTCATTGGAGTTTCGATGCTGTTGGTGTAGTGGGGTTAGAGGAGTTACTGGATTTAATGGGTTGAATGTTGAGCTGAGATTTATCTTTTGTAGGTGGGTTATGCATGCTGGTTGGCCGCATTAGTGGCCATGGATTGAATCACGACGGTGAGGTAAGTTTCTCTGTCTTCTCTGGTTACTTGATGAGGTTCCTCCATAGCTGTTGCTTCTTTCTCCAGTTGGCACCACCTTGAACTACCCATTGCCCTCAGAAATCGCCTTAGCCTTCATTGTGATGTTGCCTTTTCCTTTTTGAGGAGGGTTCCAATACCTCATGCTCTTCATACCTCATCAAACCTCATATTTTATATATTTTCGTTTTCAAAGTTCAAATTGTTGATCCGAACCACTCAACATGATATCCATACTAAAATATGTTTGGGGATGAAATTTTATAATATTTGAAATATTTTTACTATTTTTAACATAGATACAAAATCATTGTTTTTGGACCGTTAAAAAAACCGTGATTTTCTACCCATCTTAAAAAATAGTAAAAAATTTCCAAAAACTGTAAAATTTCATCCCAACCATATTTTAGTATGGATATCATGTTGAACGGTTCAGGTCGACAATTTAGACTTTAAAAATAAAAATATAAAATATGAGGTATGATGAGGTATGAAAAAATGAGGCATTTGAACCGTCCTCTTCGTTTTTACTGTTAGAGAGCAAAATTCTGCACAGTTTTCAGAGAGACATTCACCTTATTAAATATTAATTTGTTGCCTCATATTGCCAAGAAACTCATCATGTGGATCTCTCCTCTTCACAAAAAAAGCCTTTTAAGTTCCCAATATGTTTCAATTTGTATTTAAGCCGATATATTCAAATTTAGATCATGTTTGGTTGTTGTAGGTGGTTCTGTAGATAGCTAGTCAGTCAATGATAGCACAGAATCTTAGCTATCAAGTAATTATAATGGAAGAACTGATCCTTGGAAAATAAATGAGGTGGTCATTTTCAGACAATGACAAGAAAAGACTTTGACCAAGTCATCATGATGTAATTTAGCATTATTTCTTTTATTTATGACACTGTATGATGTCACAAGGATAATGAAATGAGATATTTGTATGGCCATTTTTTCTCTTTTGTTTCAACCACCGGTTCCTTCAGTTTGTTTTTAGTTTTTATTCTGGTCTAAATAACTCTCATAATTGTCCTCTTCAACCGTACAAACTACAAACATCATTGAAGATTTTACAAAGATCTGAACCGCCCATTTAAATCTGAACTGTCATAAATAGGTTTATTCTCTCGTTATATTTTCTGAGTTTACTTCACAGTCAATGGTAGGATCAAGGCGATGTGAAGATAGAATAATTAGTGATAAAGACATGTACTTAATGACAAGAGAAGACCTTGACTAAGTCAACTATCTTTTAATCCCAAAGAATAATTATGTTTACAATAACATGGAATTTTTCACCAGAAAACCAGACTGAAATCGTGGGAACAAGATTATAGCTTACCTTTTTCTAACATTTATGCCAAAGTTACCCAGTCTACAAGTTATTCTACCTTGACGAAATGAAATCGGTCATGCTTTGGGGAGTTAAAGAGATGCATAAAGGGTAGAATCTAAACTACCTTCTTGATGATATTTTTCAAATTTGTAGGGATCTAACTGCTTATCTTTGAATATCCCAGTCAAGGTGAGCTAATTCCCCAAATTGAAGGAAACTGTGCTATCGTCAATCCATGGAAAATTATATAAGAGGTTGCAAGAATAGCATGTCTGTATCCTTTGTCTTCTACAAAGTTTAGAAATAGCTAGAACTTAATATCTCAGTAGGTTCCATCTTTAATGGCTGCTTTAGTACTGGCTTGTTTTTTTTTCATTTTCTTCCTTCCCTGCTTCTCCAACTCATGTACACCTACACTTCCATGTGATCCTTCTATTCAAATTAAGCCTCCTTTCTACATCCAATCAGACATTACGATGCATCCTAATTGTTTTAGAAATTTACTGATTGGATGTGACAATAATAATAAGTCATTTCTCTCTTTGTTTTCTAAGTTATTACCAATTGAAAGCATCTCATATGATACCAGCATTATTAGGGTTCAAGATCCTTATCTTAGTATTTCTTTGAAAAAATCTGGCTGTCGTAATCTTTATTTTAATTTTTCTAGTCCTATTAACTTGAACTTTGGGATGTATGGTTCATTGAGTAGTAGCCTTTCTTCTGTTAGATGTCACCCTCCTGATCATATACAATCACTAGCCAAGATATTTCGAAAGGATTACAACCTTAGTTACTCGCCGTCTCTTGGTGAAAATGATCATACGTCTATGCAGAATTGTTCGAGGCCTGACAATTCCCTTGACCCATCTTTTGAGTCCATTTTCTCATTCGAAAAGCACAGCTCACAGCTTACTCTGCTATCAGCTAGTTACTCACACGATCTTGTAGCACAGCCTGGTTGCTTTGCAAACTGGACAGAGGTTTTTTATCCTGAAGATGGTAAATTCCATATTTTATTAATTTATCCTGTTAATTTTCTTTTTAAATCTTTCTATAAATTATGGACAGTTCATTTTTTTTTTTTTGAAATAGTTGTACAAATACTGTTTCATTTTTTTTCGCCATGGCACAGTAAAAAAACTGTCAAAAAAAAAGAAAAAAAAATTTCGTAAGTGGGATGCCATGGGGCAACCCAATCTAAGAAACCAAAAAAAAGAAAAGAAAAGAAAGTGGGACGCCATGGGGCAACCCAACCCAGGAAAGAAAAAGAAAGAAAAAAAAGAAAGTGGGACACCATGGGACAACCCAACTCAGGAAACGAAAAAATCTTGTTTCTGCAATCTTGGGAACTTGTTTCTTTTTTTCGTTTCCTGGGTTAGGTTGTCCTACGGCGTCTTTTTTTTTTTTTCGTTTCCTGAGTTGGGTTGCCCCATGGCATCCCACTTTCTTTTTATTTATTTTTTCGTTTCCTGCGTTGGGTTGCCCCATGGCATTCCGCTTTCGAAATTTTTTTTTTCGTTTTTTTACTGCCTTCTCGTTTTTAAAATTCTCGCACGAGATTTCTTATTTTAAATATATTTTTTTTATTTTCTTATGAATAAAAATTTCGGGACTAATTTTGTAACCTTCAAGCCTATGACTGTTCAAAATTATTACAAGGCTAATTTATTCTTACTGGAGGTGCTGGTACGAAATTTTCATTTGTCTATCCTTTCCCAATTTTTTATAGGAATAGCACGTAGGTACAATTATTATGTCCATAAATAGCTACTAATTTAGGGAGCAGGGTGTATCCAATGGGCATCAGACCAAATTCAATTCAATGCCTGGTCTGGCCGTTCGATCCGTGTTAAGTTTCGTGCAGAAAATTAAAATTATGAACTGTTCCTTGAACCTAAACGGGCGGGCGAATCTCGAGGTAGATCAAACGGCCCATACCGGACATCGGACCCCCTTTGCTACAACTAATTTATCCTAATTTGTTCTCTTTGCAATGGCCACTTCAGAGAGTCCTTTTATTCTTCCTATTCCCCCCCCCCCGCTTCCCAATCTCATGTCAAACAGAACTCACTTTTATTCCTTGTAACAATTATGACAATTGAGATCATCCCTGATATCAGCTAATTATTGAAATCATCTTTTACCTAAGCCTGATTGCCCTGCTAACAGCACAATTGTGATCAACAGTGTAAAGTTTCAGTCCAGTGAAAAGAAAGTATGAAGTCTATCTAAATTGATGATTAATTTGTGACATTTCTTTCTTTATCCATATTGCAGGGAAACGCTTGCGAACGAGAATCATAATAGGTAAGTATCACTTCTCTTTTAGTTTTAAGAGTATACTACACATACGTGCTCTCTTTACCATTTATTACATGAAAGAATGGAACTTTCAATACAACCCTTGTGTTTTGTACCTTTTATCTTGGTCCTTTATCCTCTTTTGGATGGAAATTAACATTTTTGAGATTCTCAATCGGGATAAAGAAAAATTAGCATGGTTGCGTTGGAAGATTCAATAAACCTACTTAGAAACCCAACTTCATCTAGCTTATGGGATGTTCAAATTATAAACATTTTATTACCCTTTGATATGATTCTCACTTGATTTGATTACTCTATAGGATGCGTTGTGGTATCAGTATTTGTGCTTGCAACTTGTGGTTTGTTACCTCTATTCTGTAAGCGCAAGAAACTGAGATTGATCTCATCATCGTCAAAGCTTCTGGTACAAAAAGAAATTTCTGATCAATACTCTTATGACCCCGAGATGGTTGGGTCAGCATACACTCAGATTTTCTCCTATGAGGAACTTCGGGAGGCAACTGAAGAATTTAGCGAATCAAAAGAGCTCGGTGATGGAGGTTTTGGCATTGTGTATAAAGGTAAATGTTTTACCTATTCAAAAAATGTAAGGTAAATGTTTTTGCTTTTTTATTCAACACTGATCTCATTTAGTAACTTTTTTTTTTTTGAAATGCTTTCTCAACTTTTTGAAAATAAATTTATTATTTTGGACAAATATATCTCTGTTTTTATGGCCATGATTTCTATTAAAACACTTGTGATATTTTTTTTGAAAGAAAGCATTTATGGATATTAATGAGCAAGTAAATCAGTGAGTAACAATTAACAAATGGCAAGTTCTCTAGGGATACTCAAGGATGGACGCACAGTCGCAGTAAAGCGCCTTTACAAGAACAGTTACAAAAGCACTGAGCAATTTATGAACGAAGTCGAAATTCTCTCCCATCTCCACCACCCAAATCTCGTTACCCTCTATGGCAGCACCGCACGGTCCAGCCGGGAGCTGCTTCTTGTCTTTGAGTTTGTCCCCAATGGCACCGTTGCTGACCACCTCCAAGGGCCCCGCTCTAGTGAGAATGCATTAACCTGGCCTGTTCGCTTGTCAGTTGCTATTGAGACAGCAAATGCTCTTGCATATTTACACGCAGTTGAGCCCCCGATAATTCATCGAGATGTAAAGACGAATAATATATTACTAGATGACGGTTTCCATGTCAAGGTTGGTGATTTTGGTTTGTCGCGTTTGTTCCCATTGGATGTGACACATGTTTCGACAGTTCCTCAAGGTACGCCTGGATATGTGGACCCGGTGTACTACCAGTGCTACCATCTTACTGACAAGAGTGACGTGTACAGTTTTGGGGTTGTTTTGATGGAGTTGATTTCATCAAAACAGGCTGTAGATTTGAGCAGGAGCAACGATGAGATCAACCTTGCTAACATGGCGTTAAACAAAATACAGAGGTGTCAGCTGGATGAGTTGGTGGACCCGGCTCTTGGATTCAGGTCAAATTGGGAGGTGTGGTGCATGGTTTCTTTGGTTGCTGAGCTGGCATTTCGATGCTTGCAACCTGATAGGGAAATGAGACCATCTATAAAGGAGGTTCTGGAGACATTGAGAGTGATCGGAAAAGGGGATTATAACGGAGATGAAATGGTGAAGGAAAATATGATGAAGGAAGAAACTTATCTGTTAGAGGGTGAAACAAACCTTTCTTCTGATACTATGACTGATAGTTGGAAAAGCTGCTCTACCACACCTAATACTAGCGGATAAGGTATCAACATTTTGATGTTCAATTACAACTATTTTTGTGTTTGCTAGTGGGATGTACATATAGAATATAGAGTAATAGACTAAATTACATGAGAGTACATCCGTACGATTGCGTGACTGTTGTTGTACAGTTTTTCATTATTTGAAAAATATGTTTTGATCTTTTGCTTTCCAATACACATCACCATTCTTTTTTTTGAGTAAAGGTTGGAGATCAAGCCATCCAACTAATTAATATCAACAAAAGATTGCCCCTTTCAGGTCAATCATTGTCTTTGCCACTAGACCAAAGGTTGGTTCTCAATACACTTCACCATTTTTGGTGTCCATTAATTTCGTTTGTTGAGATACTTGATGCAAATTTTTTTTTGCAATTTGAATTTACTTTCAGTATGCATGATAGGTACATATAGAAATTTTTTACTATCTCTCATCTAGAGTATATTTTTTTCTCTTTCAAATTTATTAAAGGTTTACTCTTAAATTTTATAGGTTCACTTTTTTTAGCAAGAAAAAAAAAAGAATGAACTTTTTATTGAATAAAATATGGACTATTTTTTCCTTATTAGCAAAATCATTACTTAATATAGTACACTACAATATAGTATAATGTAAGCCTTCTTTCCAGCATCAAATTCCTTGTTCTTTTATACCATATAATCCTCAAGACTTTTGATTGTGTTTTATCAAGTACAAGCCTTATAATCCTCGAGATTTTTAAAACAATACTTTATTTCTTCCAAATTTCAGGAATGAATGCTTGTGATTAACTCCAGAATCCATGTTTTTGTTTACTTCTAAAGCTCCTCCTTAATTTAGAATAATTTGATCGTAGGAGCATATATGCTATACAAGCTTTTAGATAGATCTGGTTTTTGAAAGTTTGAGTTTTAAACACATTAGAAAAGCTTATCGATTAAAGACTTCACGGAATTTTGCTGGGTGCTTGTGGAAAAAAAAGGAACACAATTAACTACAATATAAATCTTTAGTTAGGATTGAGCAATCCATCTTAATTACTTATTGGAGACCTGTTGGTTTGGTACATGGTTCTAAATAGCTAGCTATAGCTTTTTCGGACCATAAAAGCTAACCTATGGGATAAAAGTGTGGTAATTCAGCTACGACCGCTATAGCTATAATAGCGGACCGCTATTACCTCTACGCGCTATTGCGGACCGCTATGCTACATGGTTTTTTTATTTTATTTTTTTGTAATTTACATGGGCTTGTGTGCATATGTTCCTATTTGTGATGCTACATGGTCCGCTATGCTAGGTATGCTAAACCAAACTCTGTGGTTCTGTTCCTATTTGTGATTTAGTCTCTCCTTCTATATCGGAGAATATTCAAATATTAATTCTTCCTTTTGGTTGCTCTTCGTCTAGTATTCACTTGTAAAAATATTGCCCTTCATTTCAATTGAAAGCTGATTTTGGTTATTATAATATATAAAATGATCAAATAGGTACTGACTTCGTTTCACTTGTAAAATTAATTGTTGTTCGTCTATTATGACATAAATACTATGAATTTTGAACTATTAAAGAATGTTATCTTGAATATCCTTTTTTTTTTTTTCTTATTTGCATGAATGAAAAAAGTATAGACTTAGATTAATTGTCATCTGGTTGCTATCCCATTTCCCCAATGTTGATAACGTTGATAATTTGTAGAAATATTGAATAAAATTTTTGAAAAGAAAAAAAAAACGCTATGTACGATAGCTTCCGTTATAGCTATGTATTCACCATAGCTTTTTTTTAGCCTCTCCGTGATGACACGATAATCGCTATTTAGAACCTTGGTTTGGTACAAACCAAGTAGGTTTCAGATAAATAAAGCCTCTGTTGGGTTTCTACTATAGTTCCATAAAGGATTAATATATATATAGTTCAGACTTCTGAGGGATATGTACGTGGAGAACCTGAAGATTCCCAAAATAAAAAAAGAGGTTTAAATTAATATGTTATGTAATTAAGGAAATACCTTACCTTACCTTATTTGTTGCCTCATAATACCAAGGAAATCATCATGAGGATCTCTCCTCTTCTCCAAAGTAGCCTTTTATGTTTATATTTGTATTTAAGCCCATATATTCATAAATAGGTCATGTTTAGTTGTTGTGAGTTGTTCTATAGTTAGCTAGTCAACATGTCAGTCAATGATAGCACAGACTCTTAGATATTAAGTAATTGTATTGGAAGAAATGATCCATGGAAAATTAATCAGGTGGTTATTTTCAGATAATGACAAGAGAAGACTTTGACTAAGTCAACTATATAGTAAACTTAAGAATATTCACTATTATTGTAATGTCTTTATCACTGTCATTTTCCTTTCTGCCCAGTCTACAAGCAAAAATCTTCCAAGTCTTTCCAAAAGACTAAAGAACTGGCCCTCATTTTCCTCTGGAATTTACTTAAAAGATATTTTATCTCAATGCAATTAAATTCCTTTTACATCCATCCTTTGTGTTTAGTGTTGCTATACCTTGCAGCCGAAATTTATTTTAGTTACCATCTTAATATTTCAAATTCTGACCTTACCATCGCATTTTGAAAATGCTATGGGAAGGTCAAAATTTTGAAATATTAAGATGGTAACTAAAAAAATTTCGGACTTGTAGAGTTTGTTGTTGTTGTTGGTTTTTAAAATATAAAGAAGCATAAAGGTAGAAGTTTGTAGGGAGCTTACTCCGTGGTGTATTTTCAATCAGAACTGTCATAAATAGGTTTATTCTCTTGTTATATGTTCTGAGTTTACTTCACAGTCAATGGTAGGAGGTGATGTAAAGATAGATTAATTAGTGGTGAAGACTTGTACTTGACGACAAGAGAAGACCTTGACTAATTCAACTATCTTCTAATCCCAAAGATTAATTATGTTTACAATAACATGGAATTTTTAACCAGAAAACCAGACTGAAGTCGTGGGAAAAAGATTATAGATTACCTTATTCTAACATTTATGCCAAAGTTACCCAGTCTACAAGTTATTCTACCATCGGGAAATATTAATTCTGAAATTCTTTCTCAAAAAAGAAGAAGGAAATATTCCGAAATTTACACACGGAGAAAATTATTTTAAGATATAACTGAGATGACTTGTTTATTTCCCTTCTGAAAAATAATCATGGGCCTTTTCCACTATATATGACTTGCATCCATGAGAATTCTTCAAATTAATGTTGTGATTATTATCTTCTTCTTAATTCTACAGCAGTCAAGCTTTGGGGAGTTAAAAGAGATGCATAAAGGGTAGAAACTAAACTACCTTCTTGATGATATTTTTCAAAATTGTAGGGATCGAACTGCTTATCTTTAAATATCCCAGTCAAGGTCAGCTAACTCCCCAAATTGAAGGAAACTGTGCTATCGTCAATCCATGGAATAATATATCAGAGGTTACAAGAATAGCATGTCTGTATCTATATCTTCTCCATAGTTTAGAAATAGCTATAACAGTTGGTTCCCATCTTTAATGGCCACTAATCGATTAAAGGCTTGATGAAATTTTGCTGGGTGCTTTCGGAAAAAAAAGGAACACAATTAAGTACAATATAAATCTTTAGTTAGGATTCAGTAATCCATCTTAATTACTTATTGGAGACCTGTTGGTTTGGTACATGGTTCTAAATAGTTATGCTACATGGTTCTAACCTATAGGATAAAAGTGTACTAATTCAACTATGACCGCTATAGCTATAATAGCGGACCGCTATTACCTCTATGCTACATGGTTCTAAATAGTTATGCTACATGGTTCTAACCTATTGCGGACCGCTATGCTACATGGTTTTTTTATTTTATTTTTTGCAATTTACATGGGCTTGTATGCTTCTGTTCCTATTTGTCGTGCTACATGGTCCGCTATGCTATGTATGCTAAACCAAATTCTGTGGTTCTGTTCCTATTTGTGATTTAGTCTCTCCTTCTATATTGAAGAATATTTAAATATTAATTCTTTCTTTTGGTTGCTCTTCGTCTAGTATTCACTTGTAAAAATATTGCCCTTCATTTCAATTGAAAGCTGATTTTGATTATTATAATATATAAAATGATCAAATAGGTACTGACTTCGCTTTACTTGTAAAATTAATTGTTGTTCGTCTATTATAACATGTAATACTATGAATTATGAACTATTAAAGAATGTTACTTTGTATATCCTTTTTTTTCTTATTTGCATGATTGAAAAAAGTATAGACTTAGATTAATTGTTATCTGGTTGTTATCCCAATCCCCAATGTTGATAATGTTGATAATTTGTAGAAATATTGAATAAAATTTTCGAAGAGAAAAAAAAAACGCTATGTACGATAGCTTCCGTTATAGCTACGTATTCGCGATAGCTTTTTTTAGCCTCTCCGTGATGACGCGATAATCGCTATTTAGAACCTTGGTTTGGTACAAACCAAGTAGGTTTCAGATAAATAATGCCTTTGTTGGGTTTCTACTATTTTCTTTCTTTTTTCCTTGTAAGCAAAATGTTGTTGAAGGCCTCATTTGATCTTCAAATCATTCAACAAGAGCAGTTAAACAAAAATCATTCAACAAATTTTAACTAAACAAGACAAAGGTATGAAATGAAGCCACTAAATTTGAATTTTGTTACATAAAGGATTAATATATATATATATTTCAGACTTCTGAGGGATATGTACATGGAGAACCTGAAGATTCCCAAAATAAAAAAAGAGGTTTAAAATAATATGTTATGTAATTAAGGAAATACCTTACCTTACCTTATTTGTTGCCTCATAATACCAAGAAAATCATCATGAGGATCTCTCCTCTTCACCAAAGCAGACTTTTTATGTTTATATTTGTATTTAAGCCCATATATTCATAAATAGGTCATGTTTAGTTGTTGTGAGTTGTTCTATAGTTAGCTAGTCAACATGTCAGTCAATGATAGCACAGACTCATAGATATTATGTAATTGTATTGGAAAGAAATGATCCTTGGAAAATGAATCAGGTGGTTATTTTCAGATAATGACAAGAGAAGACTTTGACTAAGTCAACTATATAGTAAACTTAAGAATATTCACAATTATTTTCCTTTCTGCCCAGTCTACAAGAAAAAATCTTCCAAGTCTTTCCAAAAGACTAAAGATAGAATAATAATTAGTGGATCTTCTTTAGTCTTTTGGAAAAGATCTTACAAGTCTTTCCAAAAGACAGGAGCGGATCCAGGATTTTTGTAAGGGGGGCAAAAAATATCGAATCGAGTTTAAATAGCTAATTGGATTTAAATCCATTAACCAATTGGGTACTCGATAAAAAATAATGCTTTAACTTATACTTTCCAATGTTTTGAATTGTAATTTCTAATACTCTAACTTATAATTCTAATTATCAATCATAATTCAACAAATTTATTTCAATTTTAACTCTAAAATTTAATCCGAATCACAAATCAAACATCCAGAGGGGGGCAAAACCAATTTCATGGGGGGCAAAGTCGGTCAGGACCGATAGATTTCGACTAAAACTCAAAATCCAGGGGGGGGGGCTGGGTCCGCCCCTGCCAAAAGGTCTTCTTTAAGTATGAGGTGATGTATGTGGAAAATTATTATCTTTAAGTGGGCTGATTATTATCTTACTTTGGAAAATTATTATCTTGGAAAATTATCTTATCTTAAAGTCTGTCCACTTGGAAAATTATTAGTGGTGAAGACTTCTTTAAGTATGAGGAAAATTATTATCTTTAAGTGGGCAGATTATTATTATTATTACATTGGAAAATTATTATCTTGGAAAATTATTTTAAAGTCTGCCCACTTGGAAAATTATTATCTTACTTTGGAAGATAATAATTTTCCTTTCTTGTAGAAGACCTTTGGTATGAGGTGATGTAAAGAAGACTTGGAAGATTTGGAAGATTGGACAAGAGAAGAGCTTTTCCCCTCTTTTAAGTATGAGGTGATGTAAAGATAGAAGAATAATTAGTGGTGAAGACTTGTACTTGACGACAAGAGAAGACCTTGACTAATTCAACTATCTTTTAATCCCAAAGATTAATTATGTTTACAATAACATGGAGTTTTTAACCAGAAAACCACACTGAAGTCGTGGGAAAAAGATTATAGATTACCTTATTTTAACATTTATGCCAAAGTTACCCAGTCTACAAGTTATTCTACCATCGGGAAATATTAATTCCGAAATTCTTTCTCAAAAAAAAGAAAAAAGAAATATTCCGAAATTTACACACAGAGAAAATTATTTTAAAATATTAAAGTTGCCCACTTTATATGACTTGCATCCATGAGAATTCTTCAAATTAATGTTGTGATTAGATTATTATCATCTTCTTAATTCTACAGCAGTCAAGCTTTTTGGGTAGTGAAAGAGATGCATATAGTTTGGAAACTAAACTACTTTCTTGGTGACATTTTTCAAAATTGTAGGGCCTAACTGCTTATCTTACAATATCCCAGTCAAGGTCAGCTAATTCCCCAAATTGAAGGAAACTGTGCTATCATCAATCCATGGAATAATATATAAGAGGTTACAAGAATAGCATCTGTATCTATATCTTCTCCATAGTTTAGAAATAGCTATAACAGTTGGTTCCCATCTTTAATGGCCACTTTAGTACTGGGTTGTATTTTTTTTATTTTCTTCCTTCCCTGCTTCTCCAACTCATGTACACCTACACTTCCTTGTAATCATTCTATTGAAATTAAGCCTCCTTTCTATCTCCAATCAGACATTACGATTGATCCTAATTGTCATGGTAAATTACCTATTGAATGTTACAATAACATGCCATTTCTCTTATGGCTTCCTAATAAGCCATTACCATTGAAAAGCATCTCATATGACAACAACACCATTACGGTTCAAGATCCTTATCTTACTATTTCTTTGAAAAAATCTGGCTGTCGTAATCTTTATTTTAATTTTTCTAGTCCTATTAAATTGTACTTTTGGATGTATGGTTTATTGAAAAGTAGCCTTTCTTCTGTGAGATGTGACCCTCCTGATCATATACAATCACTACCCAAGATATTTCGAATGGATTACAACCTTAGCTACTCGCCGTCTCTTGGTGAAGATGATCATAAGCCTACGCAGAATTGTTTGAGGCCTGACAATTCCCTTGACCCATCTTTTGAGTCCATTTTCTCATTCGAAAAAAACAGCTCACAGCTTACTCTGCTCTCAGCAAGTTACTCACACGATCTTGTAGCACAGCCCGGTTGCTTTGCAAACTGGACAGAGGTTTTTGATCCTGAAGATGGTAAAGGTTAGTAGCTTCCTTCTTTTATTAATTTCTCCTGTTAATTTTCTTGTTAAATCTTTTTGTAAATTATGGACAGTTCATTTTCTTTTTGTAATTTTTCTTTCCCCTTCGGCATAATTAATGGGATCTTGACATAACAGCTCTAATAGAGAAAATATACCAGACTTTGAGTAATTAAGTAACCTTTATGCCAATGACTGTTCAAAATTATTACAATAATAGCTAATCTTTTTCTTTTTTTCTAAAATTTCCCTTTCAAAGTTTTGTGGTCTTACTTTCATGTGAAAAATTCCCAATTTTCCCATACTTTTTTGAAAAGGATGGCCACTTTTTTCCTATAGTCGATTATTTTGTTCCCTTATAAAATCAAATCAATAGCCTTTTACTTCTTGCCTAACTCAATGTTTAGCATAAGAATTATATGACATTTTATATATAGTACTGGTGTTCTTTATTGCTAATCATCAATCTTTGTAGTCCTCATTTATTTTTACCGGAGTTGCTGGTAGGAAATTTTCATTTTTTTATCCTTTCCAAAATTTATGTCAAGGTCCTTGTCAAACCATGGGAAATTATTTGAGGTTATAGGAATAGGACATAGGTATATTTATGTCTATTTTCCAACCCCTGCTTCCCTATCTCATGTCAAAATACACTTACTTGTAATAATTCTAAACTAATCAATTATGACAACCGATATATTTTGCTGATATAAGCTAATTGTTGAAATAATCCTTTCCCTAAGACTAATTGCTTTGCTAACTGAACATCTGTACTCGCTTGTGATAAACAGTGTAACTTGCTCACATTTTATTTTATTTTATTTTCATTCTTTGCTAATAAACTGTATTCTATTTTTTTTAGTTATTGTACTTGCTAATAAACTGTAAATTGTATTCTATCTAAATTGATGATTCATTTGTGACATTTCTTTCTTTATCCATATTGCAGGGAAACACTTGCGAACGGGAATCATAATAGGTAAGTATCACATCTCTTTTAGTTTTAGTGTTTTACAGTAAAGTAAAAGTACGTGTTGTGCTATCTTTACATTCATAATATATAAAATTATGATTTTTTTTTTTCATATAGAAGAAAGAAATGTCTTTCATGTAGTTGCTTCAATGATATTCTGAGATTTACAGTTGAAATAACTAATTTCGAAAAGGATTTGGTGTTGGACCCATTTAAATAGATCAATAATTCATTTTGGTTTTGTCAAATACCTCATGGCAGAACCTGTATGTAAACAAAACTGTGTACCAATCAACCAAATAGCTATGACCAAACACTAAAAATGCACATACGTTTTAATCGATAAAATTTCTCGAATATTGAAACCAATTCCATTGACTACAGTTAATGGATTTAAGTTTCTCAATCAACCGACCTCTCTCTGCTCCATTTCTTTTGGAGGCAAACAAATACTTTGAGATTCTCAATTGGTAGAAAGAAACTTTAGCATGGTTGCATTGAGAACTTCAATAAACCTACTTGGAAGGTCAACTTCATCTAGCTCATGGAATGTTCAAATTTTAAACATTTTATTACCCTTTGATATGATTCTCACTTTGATTTGATTACCCTTCAGGATGCGTTGTGGGATTCGCATTTGTGCTTGCATTTGGTGGTTTGTTATTTTTCTTCTACAAATGCAAGAAACTGAGAGGAGTTTCTGATCAATACTTACATGACCCGGAGAAGGTAGGGTCGGAATACACTCTGATTTTCTCTTATGAAGAACTTCTGGAGGCAACTGAAGGATTTAGTGAATCGAAAAAGCTCGGTCATGGAGGTTTTGGCATTGTATATAAAGGTAAATACTATCACTTGTATTGTAAGGTAAATGTTTTGGCATTCAACACTGATCTCATTTATTATTTTTCTTTTCAAAATGCTTTCACAACTTTTTGAAAATAAAATTATTATTTTGGAGAAAAATATGCTAGTCTGACTAGCTAAGTTGGATATACCTACTTAGGGCCTTGAATTCTATTGGTGCACTAATAATATTGTTAGGGTTTCCAAGGAGGCCAAAAACAAGAGATATAATTTTATGAGAAAGTTTAATTGTATTTTTGACTTCGTGATTACATAGAGTATAAATAAGATATATTTATAATAACATAAATCTCTAAAAAGAGAAACCTATGAATAACACCTCCTAAAATATCCTATACCAAATACTAAGTTCTTCTCCCTTAATATAGTCAGTCAAACATAGCCTGCCATTCCTAACATCGTGCTAAATTAAACCTGATAAAAATATATGATGAGATAAGAGCCATACACAACAAATATTTTTTTAAAAGAAAGCATTTTTGGATATAAGGGTAAATACTATCACTTGTAAAGTAAGATAAATGTTTTGGCTTTTTTATTCAACATTGATCTCATTTATTAACTTTATTTTTATCAAAATTCTTTCTCAACTTTTTGAAAATAAAATTATTATTTTGAAGAAAAATATCTCTGTTTTTAGTCTGAGCTAGCTAAGTTTGATATACCTACTAACTCTGGGCCTTGGATTCTGTTGGAGCACTTACGATATTTTTTTTTAAAGAAAGTAATTTTGGATATTAATGAGGTTGTTAATTAGTAATTAACAATGCAAAAATTCTTTAGGGACACTCAAGGATGGACACACAGTCGCAGTAAAGCGCCTTTACAAAAACAGCTATAAAAGCACAGAGCAATTTATGAATGAAGTCGAAATTCTCTCCGGGCTGCACCACCTGAACCTGGTTACTCTCTATGGCAGCACCGTATGCTCCACCCGGGAGCTGCTTCTCGTCTATGAGTTTGTCCCTAATGGCACCGTTGCCAATCACCTCCACGGGCCCCGCTCAAGCAATAAAGCACTAACCTGGCCGGTTCGTCTGTCAATTGCTATTGAGACGGCGAATGCTCTTGCGTATTTGCATGCAGTTGAGCCCCCGGTAATTCATCGAAATGTCAAGACGAATAATATATTACTAGATGATGGTTTCCATGTCAAAGTTGGCGATTTTGGTTTGTCGCGTTTGTTCCCAATGGATATGACTCTAGTAGTCCCTCAAGGTACGCCTGGGTATGTGGACCCAGTGTACCACCAGTGCTATCATCTTACTGACAAGAGTGACGTGTACAGTTTTGGGGTTGTTTTGATGGAGTTGATTTCATCAAAAAAGGCTGTAGATTTGAGTAGGAGCAAAGATGAGATCAACCTTGCTAATATGGCGTTAAACAAAATACCGAGGTGTCAATTGGACGGGTTGGTGGACCCGGCTCTCGGATTCAGTTCAAATTGGGAGGTGCGGTGCATGGTTTCTTTGGTTGCTGAGCTGGCGTTTCGATGCTTGCAACCTGATAGGGAAATGAGACCGTCTATAAAGGAGGTTTTGGAGACACTGAGAGTGATCGAAAAAGGTGACTATAATGGAGATAAAATGGTTAAAGAAAATATAATAAAGGAAGAAACTTATATGTTAAAGTGTGAAACAAACTTTTCTCCTGATACTGTGACTGATAGTTGGAAGAGCAGCACTACAACACCGAATACTAGCAGATGAGGTACTAACATTTTGCTGTTCATTACAACTATTTTTATGTTTGCTAAGGGGGTGTACATATATATAGAATATAGAGTAAATTACTTTACAGTAAAAGGGGGTGTACAACTATTTTTATGTTTGCTAAGGGGGTGTACATATATATAGTACAATTGCGTGACAGCTGTACAGTTTTTCATTTTTGGAAAAATATATGTTTTGAACTTTTGCTTTCCAATATACTTCACTATTTTTGGTGTCTTTTAATTTAGTTGAGAAACTCGAGGCGATTTGTAGAATATTTTTTTTGCAATTTGAATTTGGTATGATCAGTCTGTCACACCTCGACAACAGGGTCGACACCCCACGCAAGACGATTCTACTTTCATACACAATCATATACATATATACATTACCAATGACAAATATAATATCACAATATATGAACTTTACAAAGATAATAGCCACAATAGTTCAACATCTAATTTATGTAACTTGAGCTTTGTACCTGGAACCCACCGAAGTGGAAATGTGAGAGATTGAAAATCTCTCAGTGCAGTATTCAGTTCCAGCCGAGTTATTCTAAGATCCAACCACCATTGGAATCTAACAAGAACCGAGCACAAATAAAATAATATCAACCATAACAATATAAATCAAAGAAACAACTTGCAAAACTATAACCAAACAAGTAGCATGTCAATTGTTCACGAATAAATATGCATTTGTCTCCTTATCAAACATAAACCTAAGGTTCCAAAGTGCAATGCTCATATATCAAGTAGCATGAACAAAAATTCACAACATGCATTGTCTTTAACATAGACATTAATTTCTCAAAATGCAATGCTAATGTATCATGTCAAATATGCAAATATTCATGTGTAGTTTAATGAATTCATTAATTAAATCACGCTTCATTCATGAATATTCATTATAAAATTACGATACGGCAATACGATGCGTATCGGATACAGATACAGAACTATATATGAAGTATTGGGTAACATAAATTAATATTAAACCAGTT
>JAJGRW010000547.1:0-48486 GCA_025461045.1 Carex parvula | reverse complement strand
ATATATATATATATATATATATATAGATGACTATGGTGATTGTGAAGTAAAGGTCATTTTACTTCACGTCATATTTTCATTTTGAAAATCCAAACAACCCGATCCGAACCGCTCAACATGTTCTAAATATTGAAATGTGCTTGGAACTAATTTTACATTTTTTGGAATTTTTTTACTATTTATTACGCCACTTTGAAATCGCTGATCCACTTGAACTTAAAAGTAAAATTTCTGGACAGGATCAGATTTCAAAGTGGCTTAATAAATAGTAAAAAAATTCCAAAAAATGTAAAATTTAGTTTCCAAGCACATTTCAATATTTAGAATATGTTGAGCGGTTCGGATCGGTTGTTTGGATTTTCAAAATGAAAATATGACGTGAAGTAAAACATTGTTTTACTTCACAACTCACCATAGTCTATCTATATATATATATATATATATATTGTTTCCAATAGAAATCATTCTTAATTATTGCATCGCTGACTATTCAAAATGACAATAAATACATCAGTTTAATAATTGCATCCGGCTCATTAGTCAAGTCTTTCGTCAATTCTTTCTTCATATATTTTCTATCCAATTAATGCAAATCATTTATAGAATCAAGGTCATTACTAACCCTTTCATTTCTCTTTCACATCTATTCCATATGTTAAATTATTCTTCTACACATGTTTTTTGTGTGCCTAGGAGCATGATCTTTTTTGTTGTTTCCTATTCTACTTATAATGAAGAAAATGAAAAAAAATTAATTTAATTCTTATCTTCATGCTTTTGTTGATTGTGTATTTCTGGCTCCAAAGAATAAAAAAAGTAAAAAGAAAGAACAACAAATATATTTTATTTTTACAAAAAAAAAAAAACATTTTTTTTTTTGTTTTTGTAAAAACTACCAGAAATGTAAAACGTCTTAATTTTCGCCTGGAAAATTAATAGATCCGTACAGTTTTCAATAGACTAACCAAAGTTTGAATTTTTTTTCATGAAACCAAATCCTCAATTATTGTACATCTCTGAAGTTAACATTGCTAATTTGCTAGAACGTTTCCCTCTTGAGAAGATTCTTTGGAAAAGAGTTTGTGATTTCTCATCCCTACTTAATTCTAATTTGAATTTTAATAGATCATATTTTACTTAAATCATGACTGAGTTTATTTTGTTATAACCGTTGGACCAGTTACTCAACCGTTTCAACGTTTGTTCCTCTGGTTGATTTTCAAATTATTTGATTTTGAGATAGAAAATTTAATTCTCAGACATTGAATTTTACTGTTGTGACGGTTGACAACCGTTGGCAATGACTATGGAGAATTAGCTTATTCTGATGCAAATTTTGACACAAATATACCTAAATGGTTGCTGTGCTTCCTAGCCAAAATTCTCTAATGCCTAATTCTAATCTAAAATATTCATGTCTAATGTTTTAAAATCATATCAAACAATAAAGTGTGGAGATAGATGCAAGGTGGCTGAGGCGAGGTGGCGGGGCATATGGGGCAGCGAGAGGCAGGAGGCGACCGGTCATGATACTGGTCATGAAACTGGTAAATTAGGTGGTAGTGGAGGCTCTGAGATGGGGCAGGTTCATACTGGTAAATTAGGTGATAGTGAAGGCTCTGAGATGGGGCAGGTTCGGTTAAGATTCAGGTAGCTAAGTTACAAATGTAAATAGTTTAATATTAGTAAGTGTTAATTTGTGGGACTAATGAGATATAAATATTTTTTTATCAATGAAAATTTGTAAGATGGCAATTGCCTTCTTACCCTCCAAAAAGAAGTCTTTACCAAAATACAAGTCTTGTTCAATTTACCGTTTATAACCAATAAGATCAAACATTTTTCTTTAATAGAAATTTAAACATGACTTGTTTAACTATCTCTAAGTTTATATATGCCAATTGGCAGTTTGGCAGCTATTATCAAGCCTTTGAAAACAAAACTAAACTCAACAAAACATAGAAATAGGACTTAATTACCATCTAAAAGCATCATGCATGATACACGTGTAGATTTTTTTTTATGTTTTTTCCAACAGGATTACAACGTATTTGTGGGATCATTACAAATTAGTCAATGGTTCAAATATAACTTATAAAGTAGCTTATTCATAAGGGGCCGGCTAATCTAGCACCTCTGTTAGTTAATCATTTAATATTGTCATTTAGTACACAAGGACAGCTGGGTACAGACACTTGAGAGTAGGTCCGATGGGCATCGGACCTACTCTGGTTCGATGGATTTAATTCACCGTTGATTTGCTTTAAGATTCATGCAGAACACTTGAAAATTCGTGTGCATTTGTTTCAATATTCGTGCGCACAATCTTAATTAGATCGGACGATCATCATGCTCGTTGAACCTAAAAGTAGGTCCGATGGGCATCGGACCTACTCCGTTCTCGAGTACAAATAGGTGATCTGAACTCGACTAAATCAACCAAATTAAACAAATAGAGGAGACCTCGAGATCTGCAATTGAGTTTGACTAATAAATTAAAGACAAATGAGTAGTTGGAGTTCGCACATGGATAGCTGGCTAGCTGCTCTGTGTGTTTTAAGTACTACCATATTTGTAAAATGAGGGATTTATTTTGATCAAATGGATATAGTCCGGGAATCCAAAATTTGTTGGGCCGAAACCGACCCATTGCTTCCTCTGGTCCTAATTAATTAAGATTGATTTTATTATTTGCAGAGTAATTATAATTAGCATAATTATCTAAATTATAGAATTTGGATAGACACATCTGACATTCATATATTGATTTTGATATTTAATCTTGTACCCCATGTTTAGTTGTGGCCTAAAAGTTGGAATAAGAGATTTAGTCCTCGTTATTTCACCAATCAAGCATTAATTGAACCGGACTAAGATGTCATAAGCCGATCTTTAAGTTAGCCTAAATTAAACCACTTCACATGGTGGTTTAATTTTATTGCACGTCATGGCCTAACTCGAATGATTATAATAATATATTATTAGTATATAATTATATAATTAATATCTTATATTGTTAATATATTAAATAATTATTATAATAATTTTATATAACTAGTATCTTTTACTAATAATTATTATTAATATATAATTATATAATTAATATGTTATATTGTTAATATATTAAATAATTATTATAATAATATTATAATATGTTATTGTTATTGTTAATATATTAAATAATTATTATAATAATATAATAATATATTATAGTTATTATTAATATATTAATATTATATAATTCGTATCTTATTATTAATAATTATTATTAATATGTAATTAAATAATTAATATCTTATATTGTTAATATATTAAATACTTATTATAATAATATTATACTACATTATAGTTATTATTAATATATTAATATTATATAATTAGTATTTTATTAATAATAATTTTTTAACTTAGGCTTTCAAAACTTTAGTCCTCGACCAACTCTAACCAAACAAGGAATACTATAACTTTAGATCTCAACCAAACATGAATAATCAATTTAGATCTCCTTAGCTTTAGTCCACAATCTAACACCACCCTAGTTAAATTTCAAATAAACTAATCGCTATTATACAAATTAAGATCTGCTCTGCCGATACAACTATTTTGGTTTATACTGACAAAAAGCATAAATTTGATCAGCGAAGTATATCTACATCTTGACATATGTAGAAGACAAGACCTCACTTTAAAGATAAGTACACGATAAAAATAGTCATAACTCAACAAGACAATGGGAAAGGGACATTACATCGAAAGGCATCATGCTCATTACTTGAGAGTAGGTCCAATGGGCATCGGACCTACTTTGGTTTGATGGATTTAATCACCGTTGATTTGCTTTAAGATCCGTGCAGAATGCTTCAAACTTTGTGCGTGTTTGTTTCAATTTTCGTGCGTACAAATTTTAAATTAGATCGAACGGTCATCATGCTCGTTGAACCTAAAAGTAGATCCGATGGGCATCGGACCTACTCCGTTCTCCATACTCATGCATGATACATGCATGTGTGTGAATTATTTTTTATATTTTTGCAATAAGGGCAACGCACTTGTGGGACTTAGAGGTTACAAATTCAATGGTTCAAAGATAACTTATGAAGTAGCTCATTCGTAAGAGGGAAGATTATTTCCCCAGCCAACAACTCGGTTAGTTAATCATTTATTATTGTTGTTTAGTACACATTAGCAGCTGGGAATAGATATATATATATGATCTCAACTCGACTAATAAATCAACAATTAAAATTAAACAAATGGAGGATACATCGAAATCCGGCCATTGAGTTTGACTAATGAATTAAAGACAAACGAGTTATTGGTTCAGAAGGAATCCAAAATTTGGTTAATTTGGTTCAGAAGGATATAGTCGAGGAATCCAAAATTCCATTACTTATTGGGCCGAAGCCCATTGCTTCGTCTGGGCCTAATTAAGAAGTACAATTCCTAGTCATAATTACTTTATATCAAGATTGACTTTAATTAAACGAACTGGTTGATGAAAAGCAATATATTCATGGCTTCACTCGGAAATTTTAATTCTTAATTTGCTTGCCCCTAAAATGAGGGTGACCTGTCAAATTAACAAATTACATTACGTTAAACTAGTATTGTGACCGTGCGTTACAACGGGAACATATTATAAGAGAAAAAAAATTCTCATACAAAATGATAAAAAGTATGACAATAAAAAAAATTATATTAATAAAGTCCAATGAGAAAACGTTGACTTAGTGCAAATTGATAATATCATAGTACGTAGTAGCTAGATTATACACCTATATATCAAATAATAGAAAACAAAAGAAAAAACAAAATAAAATGAAAAATCAGAAAATTCTGACAGGAAGGCCCGGCAGGTCAGTGAGGCAGGGCTCCATTTAAACCAGCGAAATTCCCTCTTCGTGGCCCACGAAAACCACTGTTCACTTTATAATCCGATAAAGTGAAATAAATGACCCATTATATGCATGTAAGCCACGTGGCCTTAGTGCCACGTTGGTTATTTTTCTTTTTCTTTTTGAAGTTTGTATTTTTATATAGAGAGTAGCTAAGGTCAAAGTGGTATGACCAAGGTCTTGGTGCTACCAATTAGTTTTTGCAATTTTAAAGTTCAAATAGTCGATCCAAACTATTAGATGTTCAATCTATATTAAAATCTGCTTGGAGACCAAATTTTACATTTTTTTGAATTTTTTTACTATTTTTTAAGCAACTTTGAAAATTGCAGATTCGGATGAACAGTAAAAACAGTGCAACCAAATTCTGGACCATGTGATTAGCAATTTTCAAAGTAGCTTAAAAAATAGTAAAAAAATTCCAAAAAATATAAAATTTGGTCTCCAAGCAGATTTTAATATAGATTGAACATCTAACGGTTTGGATCGACTATTTGAACTTTAAAATCGCAAAAACTAACTGGTAGCACCAAAGGCCTTGGTCATACCACTTTTATGTTTTGAAAGATTATAAATAGCTCAAAAATAATTAAAAGAGGCTTACATATAAATAAAAATTAACGGGTTTTACAATTTTTTTTCATTTTTTAAATGTTGCAAATAAGGTCAAATTAATTTTAAAAAAATAATTAAAATTACCGGATGTTACAATCGGAAACCGTGTACAACTTACCCACTATTCATACACGACGCTTGCTGACACTGTCATGTAACCTGTGGCAGGAACCATGTACCATTAACTTTTCAAACCGTGTATGGTTGTGTTTTCTTTACTAGTGTATACTTCTTCCTGGTTCATAACAAATGGTATCAACATACATGAACACAATTAATTGTAACTAATGTCCCCCATCAAATCAACCCAAACCAAAAGAATACAGCATGACACTTGGTGGGACCGTTATTGATGGTGCGCTCATGTTTGTACACAATATAAAGACTTCACTTTAAAGGTAAGTACATAAAAATAGTCAGAACTCAATAATACATGGGAAAGGGACATACCATCGAAAGACACTACTGGGATAATTTGTGGATTATTTTGTTTATTTTGCAAAAGGGGCAACGCACTAGTGGGATCTCGAGGTTACAAAATCAATGGTTCAAAGATAACTTATGAAGTAGCTTATTCGTAAGGGGGAGGATTATTTCCCCATCCAACAAATATGAATATCTATGCGCGTAAGTGTTAATATATAATATATTAAGTATTCATACTTAAGATATCAAGTTTTTTGAAAAAAAAAAAATGGACATATTATCAAATTGTTAGAAAATATTAACACAGCACTCCCAAGAAACTCCCTTCCCTCTCATGTTTTATTTCAAGAAGAAGATTACAGAATATAGTATTTTTAGATTTTTCATGGAGATAGACAGCAAGCAGCCTCTCATATAGCATGTCTAGTTATTTTCTTCCTTAATCTAGGATTGTATAACTATTACATTGATTGTCTAAATATTACAATTATTGGAAACTAAATCTCGTGTTGCCTCACGCCACAATTGGATATTAAGTAGATAGTTCTTTTCTTCACCATCACAGTTGCCTTGTGCACCACTTCTCTTCATATCTCTTGTGGCTCTTGTTAACACTCCCCCTCAAGTTGGCATGTAGATGTCTTTCATGCCCAACTTGACAAGTGAATCATGAAAGATTGTGCTAGAGATCCCTTTCGTTAAGATTGTGCTAGAGACCCTACGATGGCACAGGCGACTGAGACTCTGTCCAGGTTGGTGAGAATTGGTCATTTTTTCCTTGAATCGGTGAGACTCGGGTGAAACTCGGTTGACTCGGCTTGACTCGGCCTAAAAATTGGGTAACTCGGCCGAGTCAAGCACTATTCAACCGAGTTTCGCTAAACAACTCGCATGAGCGCGAAACTCGGGTGAAAACCGGATTGGACACTACCGATATCGTATTGACTCGGCCGAGTTGACTCAGACGGCCGATCTTCCAAACCATGGCAAAAAGGCTATGCCCATTGAGCCAGATGACTGAAAATACCCAAACAGAACTCCATAATCTAATCAATAATTTGTATTGTTGGGAAGGAGCGAACTGGTATATAAAATCAATAATTTTATTGGAGACATACCATAAGCCCATCAGTTCTCAACCATGCTTTGGAAAATCGGCCGATACCGAGTCAACTCGGTATCAGCCGTCTCTGATCCGATTTTCACCCGAGTTTCGTGCCCGTGCGAGTTTTTCAGCAAAACTCGGATGAACACTGCTTGACTCGGCCGAGTTAGCCAATTTAGGTCGAGTCAAACCAAGTCAACCGATTTTACATCGAGTTGAGCCGATTTTTACCTTCTATTTCAGATTTAATTAAAAAAACAAATAAGCTCCGTTCCCTTCTCTAACCTCTCAATTGTGAGAAAAGAAAATTTCAAAGCTTAAGAAATTTCTTGCCATGAAGATTTCTTGATTCGATCATGAGAATTTCTCAAGGTTAATCAAGTGTCAAAATATTTTAACATTTCTATGATATCATACTTTAGATAATAGTTGAATATGAAATTGACAGTCACATTATATTTTATTTTAAATTATCATATTTTATATTCTATAAATGCTTATGTTTTTTTTTTTTAAAGTGGGGGAATCCCCACCGAACTTGTTCTCCGTACACACCTCCAAACCTCTAGAGATGTAAACGGACTTATTACAAAACTTACAACAACTAAATGTGTCTTTTCTGGCTACAAAAACCTCACACAGCTTAATTATTATAAAGTTAGATCATATGTCTAATCAATTACAAACTATAAATGTTTACGTATTCTTGTCAAATTTTAATTTCATTAAATAAGCAAATTTTGACAATTTGTTGGGTAGGTACGGAGAAGGAAAAATATAAATAATTTTTATTAAGAAGATAAGGATCAAAAGTTGCTGACAGCTCAATACATTTGTGGCCATATTAAATTGCAAAATGAATCAGTAAAACAAACAACAGAATTAAAGAATGTTATCAAAAGAAAAAAAAAAGGATAGAAAAAACCAAAAAATGAAATTAGAACCAAACTCAAGGGAGAGGCCTGATTTGCATAAGTTAAGATTTAATTAAGGTATACTCTTGTGTACACCTCTTCAATCAGTGTAACTCTATTGTGTGTACACCTCTTAATTTAAATAAAGAAAAGTTGTTGTTTTATTAATTAGTTCTGAGCAAAGAAGAAAGAATGCCACTCATAATCAACTAAATAAATAAAAATATTCTCATCAATGAGTTGAAAGGTGAATGTCTATGTGTCAATTAGAGATTGGCTAAACTTAATTATGGGCATGATATTCCTACCCCTTGTGTGAAGAGGATTCGGTTCCCATACAGAGGTTTTTGATATTTCTTCAAATCATTTCTGAGGCATTATCCCAAAAATTGTTTTTGAAAGCCTGTCAACTATGGTGAATAATTCAGATTCTAGGACATTTAAGTTTGGGGGTCCATATGATTATCAGCATTATTATCAGAACTCAATTACAGTCATATCCAAAGGACAAGAAATGGAGATAAAGAATTCACTCAGCATATTCAGTTCCCTGGATCTATCACAAAATAGATTTTCAGGGGAAATACCCGAAGAGATCAGGGAACTCAAGTCACTTGATATGCTTAACCTATCACATAATGTCCTTACTGGTCCTATTCCATCGGAATTTGCTAATTTAAAGCAGCTTGAGTCACTGGATCTCTCATCCATCCAGCTTTTCGGACCCATCCCTAAAGAACTCACCGCTCTCACTTTCCTTGCTTCGCTAAATCTTTCATACAACAACTTGGTTAGAGAAATACCCCAATCCCATCAGTCTCAACCTTTTCGAATGATTCTTACTTGAGTAACCCCGGATTGTGTGGTAATCCTTTATCGATGCAATGTGCGGCAGCTCATTCAAGTCATGGGTTTAATAGAGGTTTGCCTTCAATGTTTTCTATTGATATAATTGGGCTAGGTGTGGGATTTGCCTCTGTATTTTTGGCTCTTATATCATGGGAGAATGGGAGGAAGTGGTTTAATTTCATTATAGATAGGTTTTATTTTCCACATTTGTACTGATGGAAATATGTATGAGCATTGTAAAAATAAATGAATACGAGGCGATATGTACCTTGTTGTGTAAATTTAAATGCTACACGCATGTGCTAACTTTATGTGTGGTTTTGTTACACCCCAACAACAGGGTGGACAATCCGTCTCGCTAATCAGCTCAAGGCGATTCTACTTTCATACACAGCATTCCTTTCATCTTTTTTTTCTCTAATAAGGTCATTATTACATTGACTTTCATTCCCTTCCACAATAATTGCGGACTAGTTAATTATTTTATATATTCATATATTCTTCTATACACATTTTTTCTACTTAAAGAGAAAAAATGCGAATATATTTAAATTTAAAAGTTAATCTCCATGCTTTTGTTGATTTCAATTCAGGCAGGTGGTTTTATAACACCCCAATTGAAGGTATTTGCAGCACACTAGAAGTGTCTCCATATGGCAACAAAAGATGGTAGTTGCAATCCTAATACAACACTATAATTGAAAGTTTTTGCAGCACATAATTAGTGTCACTAGATGAAAAGAGAAGAGGGTAGTTCGAACCCTAATACAACACTCCAATTGAAGGTTTTTGCAGCACTCTAGTAGTGTCTCTAGATGACAAGGGAAGTGGGTAGTAGCAATGCTAATATAACTTTCCAATTGAAGGTCTTTACAGTACTCTAGTAATGTCTGCAGATGGAAAGAGAAGAGGTCAGTTGCAACACCAATACAACACCACAATTGAATATCTTTGCAGCATACTAGTAGTGTCTCTAAGATGGCAAGAGAAGAGGGTTGTTGCAACCCTAATACAACACTCCAATTGAATGTCCTTGCAGCACTCTAATAGTGTTATCAGATGGAAAAAGAAGAGGGTAGTTGCAACCATAATACAACTCCCCAATTGAAGGTCTTTGGTGTACACTAGTAGTGTCTCAAGATGGCAACAAGAAAGGGTAATTGCAACCCTAATACAACACTCCAACAGAATGTATCTGCAACACACTAGTAGTGTCCCCAGATGGCAATAGAAGAGGGTGTCACAACCCTAATACAACACTATAATTGAATGTTTTTTCTGCACTCCAACAGTGTCTTTGCTACATTTCAATTGAATGTTCGCAACCCTAAAATCCCAATGCAACACTAATACAACACTACAATTGAATGTTCACAACCCTAAAACCCCAATGCAATATTCATATTGAAGGTCTTTGCAGTACACTAGTAGTGTCTCTAAATAGCAAGGGAATAGTGTAATTGCAACCCTAATACAACACTCCAATTCAAGGTCTTTGCAGCACACTAGTAGTGTCTCCAAACAGCAAGTGAAGTGGATAGTTGCAATGCTAATACAACTCTCCAATTGAAAGTCTTTGCAGCACTCTAGTAATATCTGCAGATGACAAGAGAAGAGGGTAGTTGCAACCCTAACACAACACTCCAATTGAAGGTCTTTATAGCACACTAGTAGTGTCTCCAAGATGGCAAGAGAAGGGGATAGTTGCTACCCTAATACTTGAAGGTTTTTGGAACACTCTAGTAGTGTCGCCGCATGGAGAGGGAAGAGGTTAGTTGCAACCCTAATACAACACTCCAATTAAATTTTCTTGCAGCACTCTAGTAGTGTCGTTAGATAGAAAGAGAATATGGTAGTTACAAACAAATTACAACACTCTAATTGAATGTCTTTGTAGCACTCTAGTAATGTCTCCAAATGTCAATAGAAGAGGGTAGTTGCAACCCTAATTCAACACCCCAATTGAAGGTCTTCGTAGTACACTAGTAATGTCTCTACATGACAACAGAAAAGGATAGTTGCAACCCTAATACAACACTCCAATTGAAAGTTTTTAAAACACTCTAATAGTGTCACCGTATAGAGATAGAAGAGGGTAGTTACAAACTAATTACAACACTCAAATTGAAGGTCTTTGTAGCGCTCTAGTAGTGTCTCCAAATGGCAATAGAAGAGGTAGTTTCAACGCTAATACAACACCCTAATTGAAAGAGTTTGCAGCACACTAGTACTGTCTCCAGATGGAAACAGAAAAGGGTAGTTGTAACCCTAATACAACACTCCAATTGAACGTTTTTGAAACACTCTGGCAGTGTCTCCAGATGGCAAGAGAAGAGGGTAGTTGCAACCCTAATACAACACTCCAATTGAAGATCTTTGCAGCACTCTAGTAGTGTCTCCAAATGGTAACATAAGAGGGTAGTTACAACTCTAATACAACATCCCAATTGAAGGTCTTTGTAGCACTCTAGTATTGTCTCCAGACGGCAAGAGAAGAGGGTAGTTAGCACCCTAATACAACACTCCAATTGAATGTCTTTGCAGCACCCTAGTAGTGTCTCCATATGGCAAGAGAAGTGGGTAGTTGCAACCCTAATAAAACTCTCCAATAGAAGGACTTTGCTGCACTCAATCAAGGTCTGCAGATGGCAAGAGAAAAGGGTAGTTGCAACCCCAATACGACACTCTAATTAAATATCTATACTGCACACTCGTAGTGTCTCCAAATGGCAAGAGAAGACGGTAGTTGCAACTCTAATACAACACCCCAATGGAAGGTCTTTGTAGTACTCTAGTAGTGTCTCCAGATTGCAAGAGAAGATGGTAGTTATCACCCTAATACAACACACTAGTAGTGCCTTTAGATGGCTAGAGAAAATCATAGTTGAAACCCTAGTACAACACTCCAATTGAAGGTCTTTGAAGCACTATAGTATTGTCTCCAAACAGCAAGAGAGGAGGGTAGTTGCAACCCTAATATAACACCCTAATAAAAGGTCTTTGCAGCACTCTAGTAGTGTCTCCGAATGGCAACAGAAGAGGGTAGTTGCAACCCTAATACAACACTCCAATTGAAGGTCTCTGCAACACATTAGTAGTGTCTCGAGATGGCAATAGAAGAGGGTATACAACACTACAATTGAATGTTTTTTCCGCACTCTAACAGTGTCTCTAGTTGGCAAGATAAGAGGGTAGCTAAAACTCCAATGCAACATCCATATTGAAGGTCATTGCAGTACTCTAGTAGTGTCTCCAAATAGGAAGGGAATAGTGTAATTGCAACCCTAATACAACACTCCAATTCAAGGTCATCGCAGCACACTTGTAGTGTCTCTAGATAGATAGGGAAGTGGGTAGTTGCAACGCTAATACAGCTCTCCAATTGAAGGTCTTTGCAGCACTCTAGTAATGTCCGCAGATGACAAGAGAAGAGGGTAGTTTTAACCCCAATACAACACTCCAATTGAAGATCTTTGTAGCACACTAGTAGTGTCTCCAAGATGGCAAGATAAGAGGGTAGTTGCAACCTTAACACTTGGAAGGTTTTTGAAACACTCTAGTAGTGTCGCCGTATGGAGAAAGAGAAGAGGGTAGTTGCAACCCTAATACAACACTCCAATTAAATTTCCTTGCAGCACTCTAATAGTGTCGTCGGATGGAAAGAGAAGAGGGTAGTTACAAACAAATTACAACCTCCAATTGGAGGTCTTTGTAGCACTTCAGTAGTGTCTCCAAATAGCAACAGAAGAGGGTAGTTGCAGCCCTAATACAACACCCTAATTGAAGGTCTTCGCAGTACACTAGTAGCCTTCAGATGGCTACAGAAAATGGTAGTTGCAACTCTAATACAAACACTCCAATTGAAAGTTTTTGAAACCCTCTTGTAGTGTCACCGTATAGAGATAGAAGAGGGTAGTTACAAACTAATTACAACACTCCAATTGAAGGTCTTTGTAGCACTCTAGTAGTGTCTCCAAATGACAACAGAAGAGGTAGTTTCAACACTAATACAACACCCCAATTGAAGGTTTTTGCAGCACACTAGTAGTGTCTCCAGATGGAAACATAAAAGGTTGTTGCAACCCTAATACAACACTCCAATTGAAGGTTTTTGAAACACTCTAGTAATGTCACCGTATAGAGATAGAAGAGGGTAGTTGCAAACCTATTACAACATTCCAATTGGTGGTCCTTGTAGCACTCCTGTAGTGTCTCCATATGGCAAGAGAAGAAGGTAGTTGCAACGCTAATACAATTTTTCAATTCAAGGTCTTTGCAGCAGTATAGTAAGGCCTGCATATGACAAGAGAAGAGGTTAGTTGCAATCTTAATACAACACTTCAATTAAAAGTCTTTATAGGACTCTAGTATTGTCTCTAGAAGGCAACAGAAGTGGGTAGTTGCAACCCTAATACGACACCCCAATTGAAGGTCTTTGTAGCACACTAGAAAAGAGAAGAAGGTCTTTGTAGCACACTAGAAGTGTCTCCATATAGCAACAGAAGAGGGTAGTTGCAATCCTAATACAACAATCCAATTGAAGATTTTTGCAGCACATAATTAGTGTTACCAGATGAAAAGAGAAGAAGGTAGTTGCAACCCTAATACAACAAGGTCTTTGCAGTACTCTAGTAGTGTCTCTAGATGGCAAGGGAAGTGGGTAGTAGCAATGCTAATATAATTTTCCAATTGAAGGTCGTTATAGTACTCTAGTAATGTCTGCAGATGGAAAGAGAAGATGGTAGTTACAACACCAATACAACACCACAAGTGAAGATCTTTGCAGCACACCAGTAGTGTCTCCAAGATTGAAAGAGAAAAGGGTTGTTGCAACCCTAATACAACACTCCAATTGAATGTCCTTGCAGCACTCTAATAGTGTCATTAGATGGAAAGAGAAGAGGGTAGTTGCAAATCAATTATAACACTCTAATTGAAGGTCTTTGTAGCACTCTAGTAGTGTCTCCAATTAGCAACATAAGAGGGTAGTTGCAACCCTAATACAACACCCCAATTAAAGGTCTTTGGAGTACACTAGTAGTGTCGATGGCAACAAGAGGGTGTTCACAACCCTAATACAACACTGCAATTGAATATTTTTTCTGCACTCTAACATTGTCTTTGCTACATTACAATTGAATGTTCGCAACCCTAAAACCCCAATGCAACACTAATACAACACTACAATTGAATGTTCACAACCCTAAAACCCCAATGCAACATTCATATTGAAGGTCTTTGCAGTACACTAGTGGTGTCTCCAAATTGAAAGAGAATAGTGTAATTGCAACCCTAATACAACACTCCAATTCAATGTCTTTGTAGCACACTAGCAGTGTCTCCATATAGCAAGGGAAGTGGGTAGTTGCGACGCTAATACAACTCTCAAATTGAAAGTTTTTGCTGCACTCTAGTAATGTCTTGCCCTTTGGAAAGAGAAGAGGGTAGTTACAAACTAATTACAACACTCCAATTAAAGGTCTTTGTAGCACTCTAGTAGTGTCTCCAAATGGCAACAAAAGAGGTAGTTTCAACGCTAATACAACACCCCAATTAAAGGACTTTGCAGCACACTAGTAGTGTCTCTAGATGGCTAGAGAAAATAGTGGTTGCAACCCTAATATAACACTCCAATTGATGGTCTCTGAAGCACTATAGTATTGTCTCCAAAGGGCAAGAGAAGAGGGTAGATGCAACCCTAATATAACACCCTAATAAAATGTCTTTGCAGCACTCTAGTAGTGTCTCCGAATGGCAACAGAAGAGAGTAGCTGCAACCCAAATACAACACTCCAATTGAAAGTCTCTGCAACACATTAGTTGTGTCTCCAGAAGGCAATAGAAGAGGGTGCTCATGACCCTAATACAACACTACAATTGAATGTTTTTTCCACACTCTGACGGTGTCTCTAAATGGCAAGATAAGAGGCTATCCAAAACCCCAATGCAACATTCATAGTGTCTGGTCTTTGTAGTACTCAAGTAGTGTCTCCAAATAGGAAGGGAATAGTGTAATTGCAACCCTAATACAACACTCCAATTCAATGTCATCCCAGCACACTTGTAGTGTCTCCAGATAGCAAGGGAAGTAGGTAGTTCCAACGCCATTGCAACTCTCCATTTGAAGGTCTTTACAGTACTCTAGTAATCTCCGCTGATGACAAGAGAGGGCAGTTGTAACCCCAATACAACACTCCAATTGAATGTCTTTGCAGCACACTAATAGTGTCTCCAAATGGCAACCGAAGAGATAGTTTCAACGCTTGTACGACACCCCAATTAAAGGACTTTGTCGCACACTAGTGGTGTCTCCAGATGGAAACAGAAAAGGGTAGTTGTGACCCTAATACAACACTCCAGTTGAAGGTGTTTGAAACACTATAGTAGTGTATCCAGATGGCAAGAGAAAAGAGTAGTTGCAACTCCAATACAACACTCTAATTGAATATCTATACAGCACACTTGTAGTGTCTCCAAATGGCAAGAGAAGACGGTAGTTGCAACTCTAATACAACACCCCAATCGAGGGTCTTTGTAGCACTCTAGTACCATATGGCAAGAGAAGAGGGTAGTTAGCACCCTAATACAACACTCCAATGGAATGTCTTTGCAGCACTCTATTAGTGTCTCCATATGGCACGGGAAGTGGGTAGTTGCAACCCTAATAAAACTATCCAATAGAAGGACTTTGCTGCACTCAATCAAGGTCTGCAGATGGCAAGAGAAAAGAGTAGTTGCAACCCCAATACAACACTCTAATTGTATATCTATACAGCACACTTGTAGTGTCTCCAAATGGCAAGAGAAGACGGTAGTTGCAACTCTAATATATCATCCCAATTGAAGGTCTTGGTAGCACTCTAGTAGTGTCTCCAGATTGCAAGAGAAGAGGGTTGTTACCACCCTAATACAACACCCCAGTTGAATGTCTTTACAGCACACTAGTAGTGTCTCTTAATGGCTAGAGAAAATTTTGGTTGAAACCCAAGCACAACACTCCAATTGAAGGTCTTTGAAGCACTATAGTATTGTCTCCAAAGGGCAAGAGAGGAGGGTAGTTGCAACCTTAATATAACACCCTAATGAAAGGTCTTTGCAGGACTCTAGTAGTGTCTCCGAATGACAACAGAAGAGGGTAGTTGGAACCCTAATACAACACTCCAATTGAAGGTCTCTGCAACACATTAGTGGTGTCTCCAGAAGGCAATAGAAGAGGGTGCTCATGACCCTAATACAACACTACAATTGAATGTTTTTTCCACACTCTAACAGTGTCTCTAGATGGCAAGATAAGAGGCTAGCTAAAACCCCAATGCAACAATCATAGTTTCTGGTCTTTGCAGTACACTAGTAGTGTCTCCAAATAGGAAGGGAATTGTGTAATTGCAACCCTATACAACACTCCAATTCAAGGTCATCGCAGCACACTTGTAGTGTCTCTAGATAGCAAGGGAAGTGGGTAGTTGCAACGCTAATACAACTCTCCAATTGAAGGTCTTTGCAGCACTCAAGTAATGTCCACTGATGACGAGAGAAGAGGGCAGCTGTAACCCCAATACAAAACTCCAATTGAATGTCTTTGTAGCGCTCTAGTAGTGTCTCCAAATGGCAACAGAAGAGGTAGTTTCAACGCTAATACAACACCCCAATTGAAGTACTTTGCAGCACATTAGTAGTGTTTTCAGAAGGAAATGGAAAGGGGTAGTTGTAACCCTAATACAACAGTCCAATTGAAGGTCTTTGTAGCACTCCAGTAGTGTCTTCAGATGGCAAGAGAAGAGGGTGCTTACCACCCTAATACAACACTCCAATTGAATGTCTTTGCAGCACCTTAGTAGTGTCTCCATATGGCAAGGGAAGTGGGTAGTTGCAACCCTAATTAATCTCTCCAATAGAAGGACTTTGCTACACTCAATCAAGGTCTGCAGATGGCAAGAGAAAATGGTAGTTGCAACCCCAAACAACACTCTTATTGAATATCTATACAGCACACTCGTAGTGTCTCCAAATGGCAAGAGAAGACGATAGTTGGAACTCTAATACAACACCCCAATTGAAGGTTTTTGTAGCACTCTAGTAGTGTCTCTAGATTGCAAGAGAAGAGGGTAGTTACCATCCTAATACAACACCCCAGTTGAAGGTCTTTACTGCACACTAGTAGTGTCTCTTGATGGCTAGACAAAATGGTAGTTGCAACCGTAATACAACACTCCAATTGAAGGTCTTTGAAGCACTATAGTATTGTCTCCAAAGGGAAAGAGAGGAGGGTAGTTGCAACCTAATATAACACCATAATGAAAGGTCTTTCCAGCAATCTAGTAGTGTCTCCGAATGGCAACAGAAGAGGATAGTTGCAACTCTAATACAACACTCCAATTGAAGGTCTCTGCAACACATTAGTAGTGTCTCCAGATGGGAATAGAAGAGGGTGCTCATGACCCTAATACAACACTACAATTGAATGTTTTTTCTGCGCTCTAAAAGTATCTCTAGATGGCAAGATAAGAGGGTAGCTAAAACCCCGATGCAACATTCATATTGAAGGTCATTGCAGTACTCTAGTAGTGTCCCCAAATAGGATGGGAATAGTGTAATTGCAACCCTAATACAACACTCCAATTCAAGACTTTGCAGCAAACTTGTAGTGTCTCCAGATAGCAAGGGAAGTGGATAGTTGCAATGCTAATACAACTCTCCAATTGAAGGTCTTTGCAGTACTCTAGTAATGTCCGCAGATGACAAGAGAAGAGGGTAGTTGTAACCCCAATACAACACTCCAATTTAAAATCTTTGCAGCACACTAGTAGTGTCTCCAAGATGGCAAGATAAGAGGGTAGTTGCAACCCTAACACTTGAAGGTTTTAGAAACACTTTAGTAGTGTCACCGTATGGAGAGGGAAGAGGGTACTTGCAACCTTAATACGACACTCCAATTAAATTTCCTGGCAGCACTCTAATAGTGTCGTCAGATGGAAAAAGAAGAGGGTAGTTACGAACTAATTACAACACTCGAATTGATGGTCTTTGTAGCACTCTAGTAGTGTCTCCAATTTAGCAACAGAAGAGAGTAGTTGCAACCCTAACACAACACCCCAATTGTAGGTCTTCGCAGTACACTAGTATTCTCCAGATGGCTACAAAAAATGGTAGTTGCAACTCTAATACAACACTCCAGTTGAAAGTTTTTGAAACACCCTAGTAGTGTCACCGTATAGAGATAGAAGAAGGTAGTTAAAAACTAATTACAACACTCCAATTGAAGGTCTTTGTAGCACTCTGGTAGTGTCTCCAATTGGCAACAAAAGAGGTAGTTTGAATACTAATACTACACCCCAATTGAAGGTCTTTGCAGCACACTGGTAGTGTGTCCAGGTGGAAACAAAAAAGTTTGTTGCAACCCTAATACAACACTCCAATTGAAGGTTTTTGAAACACTCTAGTAGTGTCACCGTATAGAGATAGAAGAGGGTAGTTGCAAACCAATTACAACATTACAATTGGTGGTCTTTGAAGCACTCCAGTAGTGTCTCTGTATGGCAAGAGAAGAAGGTAGTTGCAACCCTAATAAAACACTCCAATTAAAAGTCTTTCACTCTAGTATTGTCTCTAGAAGGCAAGAGAAGTGGTTAGTTGCAACTCTAATACAATACTTCAATTAAAAGTCTTTATAGCACTCTAGTATTGTCTCTAGAAGGCAAGAGAAGTACGTAGTTGCAACCCTAATACAACACCCCAATTGAAGGTCTTTGCAGCACACTAGAAGTGTCTCCATATGGCAACAGAAGAGGGTAGTTGCAACCCTAATACAACACTCCAATTGAAGGTTTTTGCAGCACACAATTAGTGTCACCAGATGAAAAACGAAGAGGGAAGTTGCAACCCTAATAGAACACTCCAATTGAAGTCATTGCAGCACTCTAGTAGTGTCTCTGGATGGAAAGGGAAGTGGGTAGTAGCAATGCTAATATAACTTTCCAATTGAAGGTCTTTATAGTACTCTAGTAATGTCTGCAGATGGAAAGAGAAGAGGGTAGTTGCACCACCAATAAAACACCATAAGTGAAGATCTTTGCAGCACACTAGTAATGTCTCCAAGATGGCAAGAGAAGAGGGTTGTTGCAACCCTAATACAACGCCCCAATTGAAGGTTTTTGGAGTACACTAGTAGTGTCTCAAGATGGCAACAAGAGGGTGTTCACAACCCTAATACAACACTACAATTGAATGTTTTTACTGCACCCCAAAGTGTCTTTGCTACATTACAATTGAATGTTCGCAACCCTAAAACACCAATGCAACACTAATACAACACTACAATTGAATGTTCACAACCCTAAAACCCCAATGCAGCATTCATATTGAAGGTCTTTGCAGTACACTAGTAGTGTCTCCAAATAGCAAGGGAATAGTGTAATTGCAACCCTAATACAACAGTCCAATTCAAGATCTTTGCAGCACACTAGTAGTGTCTCCATATAGCAAGGGAAGTGGGTAGTTGCAAAGCTAATACAACTCTCCAATTGAAAGTCTTTGTAGCACTCTAGTAATGTTTGCAGATGACAAGAGAAGAGGGTAGTATGCAACACTCTAATTGAAGGTTTTTGCAGCACACTAGTAGTGTCTCCAAGATGGCAAGAGAAGAGGGTAGTTGCTACCCTAATAATTGAAGGTTTTTGGAACTCTAGTAGTATCGCCGCTTGGAGAGAGAAGAGGGTAGTTGCAACACTAATACAACACTCCAGTTAAATTTTCTTGCAGCACTCTAATAGTGTCGTCAGAGGGAAAGACAAGATGGTAGTTACAAACTAAATACAACACTCCAATTGAAGGTCTTTGTAGCACTCTAGTAGTGTTCCAAATGTCAATAGAAGATGGTAGTTGCAACCCTAAAAGAACACCCCAATTGAAGGTCCTCGCAGTACACTAGTAGTCTCCAGATGACAACAGAAAAGGGTAGTTGCAACCCTAATATAACACTTCAATTGAATGTTTTTGAAACACTCTAGTAGTTGACCCTTATAGAGATAGAAGAGGGTAGTTACAAACTATTTACAACACTCCAATTGAAGGTCTTTGTAGCACTCTAGTAGTGTCTCAAAATGGCAACAAAAGAGGTAGTTTCAACGCTATTACAACACCCCAATTGAAGGACTTTGCAGCACACAAGTAGTGTCTCCAGATGGAAACAAAAATGGTAGTTGTAATCCTAATACAAAACTCCAATTGAAGGTTTTTGAAACACTCTAGTAGTGTCACCAAATGGCAAGAGAAGAGGGTAGTTGCAATCCTAATACAACACCCCAAAGTAGTATCTACAAATGGTAACAGAAGAGGGTAGTTACAACTCTATTACAACATCCCAATTGAAGGTTTTTACAGCATATTAGTAGTGTCTCTAGATGGTACGAGAAATGGGTGGTGCCAACCTTAATATAACACTTCAATTGAAGGACTTTGAAGCACTCTAGTATTGTCTCTAGAAGAAAAGAGAAGCGAGCAGTTGCAACCCTAATACAATACCCCATTTGAAGGTCTTTGCAACAAAAGCGGGTAGTTGCAACCCTAATACAACACTCCAATTGATGGTTTTTGCAGCAAATAATTAGTGTCACCAGATGAAAAGAGAAGAGAGTAGTTGCAACCCTAATACAACACTCCAGTTGAAGGTCTTTGCAGCACTCTAGTTGTGTCTCTAGATGGCAAGAGAAGTGGGTAGTACCAATGGTAATATAGCTGTCCAATTGAAGGTCTATGCAGAACAGTAGTAGTGTCTCAAGATGGCAACAAAAAAGGGTAGTTGCAGGCCTAATAAAACACTCCAATTGAAGGTTTTTGAAACACTCTTGTAGTGTCACCTTATAGATATGGAAGAGGGTTGTTGTAAACTTATTACAACATTCCAATTGGAGGTCTTTGCAGCACTCCAGTAGTGTCTCCATATAGCTAGAGAAGAAGGTAGTTGCAACGCTAATACAACTTACTAATTGAAGGACTTTGCAGCACTTTAGTAAGGCCTGCAGATGGTAAGAGAAAAGAGTAGTTGCAACCCTAATATAACACTCCAATTGAAGTTTTGTGCAGATCTCTTGTAGTGTCTCCGAATGGAAAAAGAAGATGGTAGTTACAAACCAAATACAACACTCCAATTGAAGTTTTCTGCAACACACTAGTTGTCTCCCCAGATGGCAATACAAGAGGGTCGTCAAAACCCTAATACTACACTCCAATTGAAGGTCTTTGTAGCACTCTAGTAGTGTCTCCAAATGGCAACAGAAGAGGGTAGTTGCAACCCTGATACAACACTTCAATTGAAGGTCTTTGCAGGACTCTAGTTCTGTCTCTAGATGGCAAGGAAAGTGGGTAGTAGCAACGCAAATATAACTCTCCAATTGAAGGTCTTTACAGTACTCTAGTAATGTCTGCAGATGGCAAGACAAGAGAGTAATTGCAACTGTAATACAACACTACAATTGAGATCTTTGCTGCACACTAATAGTGTCTCCAAGATAGCAAGAAAAGAGGGTAGTTCCAATCCTAATACAACACTCCAATTGAATGTGCTTGCAACACTCTAATAGTGTCGTCAGATGGAAAGAGAAGAGGGTGGATGTAAACCAATTATAACAATCCAATTGAAGGTCTTTTTAGCACTCTAGTAGTGTCTCCAAATTACAACCGAACAAGATAGTAGCAATCCTAATTCAACGCCCCAATTGAAGGTCTTTACAGCACACTAGTAGTCTCTAAAGATGGCAACAAAAGAGGGTAGTTACAACCCTAATACAACACTCCAATTGAAGGTTTTTGAAACACTTAAGTAGTATCACTAGATAGCTATGTTGCTTGGATACGGGTACGGGTATCGTATCGGATACGATACGGATACGGCAATACGACAATTTTCAAAAATCAAGGATACGATACGTTTATTATATATATTATTTTTTATTATTTTATATATTGTATTTAGATAATCATAATTTAAATCAAATTTGTATAAAAAATTAAAGCATAACATAAGAATCTATTAAGTACTATAGTTACTAATATATATCACAAATGATACTTTGGTGTAGTGGTCAAAACTTTTGACCCTCACAGCCACGGCCAGAGTTCGAATCCCGCCTCACGCAGAAAAAATTTGCCGGTTCACGCGCGGCTCACGGGTGCGGCCCGGCTCACGGGCGCGGCTCATGGGTGCGGGCGGGCGCGGCTCACGAATCCGGGCGTATCCAGACGTTTCCAGGCGTATCCAGTTGTTTCAACAGAGTATCGGCGACCGTATCGGCCGAGTTAGGATACGCCACGTAGGCGGATACGCCAGCTGGCATATCAGATACGTATCGGTGCCGTATCGGGTGCGTATCGGTATCCGATACGTGTCCGATACCGATACGCCGCCTATTTAGGCGTATCCGTGCAACATAGCTAGATAGCAAAAACAAGAGGGTATTGCAACCCTAATACAACACTCCAATTGAATATTTTTGCAACACTCCAGTAGTGTCTCTAGACAGGAAGGGAAGTGGGTAGTTGCAACGCTAATATAACTCTTTAATTGGAGGTCTTTGCAGCAGTCTAGTAATGTCTGCAGATGGCAAGAGAAGACAGTAGTTGCAACCCAATACAACACTCCAATTAAAGGTCTCTGCAACACACTAGCAGTGTCTCTAGATGGCAATAGAAGTGGGTGTTCACAAGCCTAATACAACACGACAATTGAATGTTTTTTTCGCACTCTAATAGTGTCACTAGATGGCAAGATAAAATGGTAGTTAAAACCCCAATGCAACATTCATATTGCAGGTCTTGGCATTAGTCTAGTAGTGTCTCCAAATAGCAAGGGAATAGGTTAATTGGCCTAATACAACACTCCAATTCAAGGTTTTTGCAGCACACTAGTAGTGCCTCCAGATAGCAAGGGAAGTGGGTTGTTCCAATGCTAATACAACTCTCCAATTGAAGGTCTTTGTAGCATTCTATACTGTCTGCATATGACAAGAGAAGAGGGTAGTTGCAACCCCAATACAACATTCCAATTTAAGGTATTTTCAGCACACTAGTAGTGTCCCCAAGATGGCAAGAGAAGAGGGTAGTTGCAACCCCAATACAACACTCCAATTGAAGGTCTTTGCAGCAAACTAGTAGTGTCTTTAAGATGGCAAAAGAAAACAGTAGTTGCAACCATAATATAACACTTCAATTGGAGGTTTTTGAAACACTGTAGTACAACACTCCAATTGAAGGCCTTATGAAGAGAAAAGAGGGTATTTGCAATCGTAATACAACACTCTAATTGAATGTCTCTGCAACACACTAGTAGTGTCTCCAGATGGCAATATAAGAGGGTGGTCACAACCCTATACAAGACTACAATTGAATGTTTTTTCCGCTCTCTAATGGTGTCTCTAGATGGCAAGATAGGAGGGTAGTTAAAACCCCAATACAACATTCATATTGAATGTCTTTGCAGCACTCTAGATAGCAAGAAAAGTGGGTAGTAGCAACGCTAATATAACTCTCCAATTGAAGGTCTTTACATTACTCTAGTAATGTTGCAACCCCAATACAACTACAATTGAAGATCTTTGTTGCACACTAGTAGTGTCTCCAAGATGGCAAGAGAAGAGGATAGTTGCAACCCTAATACAACACTTTAATTGAAGGTTTTTGAAACACTATAGTAGTGACCCCGTATGGAGAGAGAAAAGGCTAGTTGCAACCCTAATACAACACTCCAATTGAATGTCCTTGCAGCTCTCTAATAGTGTCGTCAGATGGAAAGAGAAGGGGGTAGTTGCAAGCCAATTAAAACAATCCAATTGAAGGTCTTTGTAGCACTCTAGTAGTGTCTCCAAATTACAACCGAAGAGGGTAGTTGCAACCCTAATACAATGCCCCAATTGAATGTCTTTACTGCACACTAGTAGTGTCTCAAGATTGCTACAAAGAGGTTGCAACACTAATACAACACTCCAATTGAAGGTTTTTGAAGGTCTTTGTAGCACTTTAGTAGTGTCTCCAAATGGCAACAGAAGATGGTAGTTGCAATCCTAAAACAATGCCCCAATAGAAGGTCTTTTCAGCACACTAGTAGTGTCTCCAGATGGCAACAGAAAAGGGTCGTTGCAATCCCAATACAACGCTCCAATTGAATGTTTTTGAAACACTCTTCTAGTAGTGTCACCGTATATAGATAGAAGAGGGTAGTTGCAAACCTATTACAACATTCCAATTGGAGGACTTTGCAGCACTCTAGTAGTGTCTCCATATGGCAAGAGAAGAAGGTAGTTGCAACGCTAATACAACTTTCCAATTGAAGGTCTTTGCAGCACTCTAGTAAGGCATGTAGATGGCAAGAGAAAAAGGTCTTTGCAGAACACTAGTAGTATCTCCATATGGCAACAGAAAATGGTAGTTGCAACCCGAATACAACACTCTAATTGAAGGTTTTTGAAGCAGTCTAGTAGTGTCACCGTATAGATATGGAAGAGGGTAGTTGAAACACTTTGAAGGTCTTTGCAGCACTCCAATAGTGTCTCCATATAGCAAGAGAAGAAGGTAGTTGCAACGCTAAAACAACTTTCTAATTGAAGGACTTTACAACATACTAGTAGTGTCTCTAGATGGTAAGAGAAACGTGTTGTGGCAACCTTAATACAACACTTCAATTGAAGGACTTTGAAGCACTCTAGTATTGTCTCTAGAAGGCAAGAGATATAGGTAGTTGCAACCCTAATATAAGACTCCAATTGAAGGTCTTTGTCGCTCTCTAGTAGTGCCTCTAGATGGCAACAAAAAAGGGTAGTTGCAACCCTAATACAACACTCCAATTGAGGGTCTCCGCAGCATACTAGTAGTGTCTCCAGATGGCAAGCGAAGAGGGTGGTCATAACCCTAATACAACACTACAATTGAAGGTCTTTATTGCACTCTAGTAGTCTCTCTATAGCAAGATAAGAGGATAATTGCAACCCAAATACAACATTCCGAATGAAGGTTTTTGCAGCACTCTAGTAGTGTCTTCAAAAGGCAAGGGATTGGGTAAACACAACCCTAATACAACACTCAACTCAAGGTCTTTGCAGCACAAAAGTAGTGTCTTTATATGGCAAGAGAAGAGGGCAGTTGCAACACTAATACAACACTCCAATTGAAGGACTTCTCTAGTAATGTCTGCAGATGGCAAAAGAAGACGGTGGTCGCAAGCCTTATACCACACTCTAATTAAATATATTTGCAGCACACTTGTAGTGTTTCCAAATGGCAAGAGAAGAGGGTCGTTGCAACCCTAATACGACACCCCAATTGAAGATCTTTGCAGCATACAAGAAGTGTCTCTAGATGGCTGCTTAAGATGGTAGTTGCAACACTAATACAACACTCCAATTGAAGGTCTTTACAGTACTCTAGTAATGTCTGCAGATGGCAAGGGAATTGGGTAGTTAGAACCCTAATACAACACTTCAATTGAAGATATATTCAGCACACAAGTAGTGTCTCCAAGATGGCAAGAGAAGAGGGTAGTTAGAACCCTAATACAACACTTCAATTGAAGGTTCTTGAAATACTATAGTAGGGTCGCTGTATGGAAAGATAAGATGGTAGTTGCAAACCAATTATAACAATCCAATTGAAGGTCTTTGTAGCACTCTAGTAGTATCTCCAAATTACAACAGAAGAGGGTAGCTACAACCCTAATACAACGTCCCAATTGAAGGTCTTTGCAGCACACTAGTAGTGTCTCAAGATGGCAACAGAAGAGGGTAGTTGCAACCCTAATACAACACTCAAATTGAAGGTCTTTGCAGTACACTAGTAATGTCTACAGATGGCAAGAGAAGATGGTAGTTGCAACCCCAATACAACACTACAATTGAAGATATTTCCAGCACACTAGTAGTGTCTCCAAGATGACAAGAGAAGAGGGTAGTTGGAACCCTAATACAACACTTCAATTGAAGGTTTTTGAAACACTATAGTAGGTTCGCTGTATGGAAAGAGAAGGGGGTAGTTGCAACCCTAATACAACACTCCAATCGAATGTCCTTGCAACACTCTAATAGTGTTGTCAGATGGAAAGAGAAGATGATAGTTGCAAACCAATTATAATAATCCAATTGAAGGTCTTTGTAGCACTCTAGTAGTGTCTCCAAATTACAATAGAAGAGGGTAGTTGCAACCCTAATACAACGCCCCAATTGAAGGTCTTTGCAGCGCACTAGTAGTGTCTCAAGATGGCAACAGAAGAGGATAGTTGCAACCCTAATACAACAGTCCAATTGAAGGTTTTTGCAGCACTTAAGTAGTGTCACCGGATGGCAAGAGAATAGGGTAGTTGCAACCCTAATTTAACACTCTAATTGAAGGTTTTTCCAGTACTCTAATAGTGTCTCTAGATGGCAATGGAAGTGGGAAGTTGCAACGCTAATATAACTCTTGAATTGAACGTCTTTGCAACACTCTAGTAATGTGTGCAGATGTCAAGAGAAGAGGGTAGTTGCAACCCTAATATAACACTCCAATTGAAGGTCTTTGCAGCACACTAGTAGTGTCTCTAAATTGCAAGGGAAGTGGGTAGTAGCAACTCTAATATTACTTTTTAATTGAAGGTCTTTACAGTACTCTAGTAATGTCTGCAGTTGACAAGAGAAGATGGTAGTTGCAACGCCAATACAACACTACAATTGAAATATTTGCAGCACACTAGTAGTGTCTCCAAGATGGCAAGAGAAGAGGGTTGTTGAAACCCTAATATAACACTTCAATTGATGGTTTTTGAAACACTATAGTAGGTTCGCTGTATGGAAAGAGAAGAGGATAGTTGCAACCCTAATACAACACTCCAATTGTATGTCCTTGCAGCACTCGAATAGTGTTGTCATATGGAAATAGAAGAGGGTAGTTGCAAACCTATTATAACAATCCAATTAAAGGTCTTTGTAGCACTCTAGTAGTGTCTCTAAATTTCAACAGAAGAGGGTAGTTGCAACCCTAATACATCGCCCCAATTGAAGGTCTTTGCAGCGCACTAATAGTGTCTCAAGATGGTAACAGAAGAGGGTTGTTGCAACCCTAATACAACACTCAAATTGAAGTTTTTTGCAGCTTAAGTAGTGTCACCGGATGGCAAGAGAATAGGGTAGTTGCAACCCTAATGCAACACTCCAATTGAAGGTTTTTCCAGTATTCTAGTAGTGTCTCTAGATGGCAAGGGAAGTGGGAAGTTGCAACGCTAATATAACTCTTTAATTGAACATCTTTGCAACACTCTAGTAATGTGTGCAGATGGCAAGAGAAGAGGGTAGTTGCAACCCCAATATAACACTCCAATTGAATGTCTTTGCAGCACACTAATAGTGTCTCTAGATGGTAAGGGAAGTGGGTAGTTGCAACGCTAATATTACTCTTTAATTGAAGGTCTTTACAGTACTCTAGTAATGTCTGCAGATGGCAAGAGAAGAACAACCTTGGAGATTCAACTGTGTAAAAAAAAGAGTCAGGAAAGGAGGTATCTTCTAAAACAACATTGGAGATCCAACAGAGTGAGAAGGAGATTCGGTTATGGAGAAGGCCATTTAGAACAACACTAGAGATCCAACAAAGTGAGAAGGAGATTCGTGGAGGTTAGAGGTGTTTCAGAACAACACTAGTGATCCAACAGAGTGTGAGGGTCATTCATTGAAGGAGGAGGTGATCCAGAACAACAATAGAGATCCAACACAATGAGAAGAAGATTTGTTTATTGAGAAAGTTATCCATAACAACAATAGTGATCCAACAGAGTGAGAAGGAGATTCGTGGATGTAGTAGGTGATCCAAAATAATACTAGAGATCCTTGTCACATGATCTGCAGAACATGATCATCATCTAATCCAAATGCTAATCTTATGCTGGTAATTAATGTTCCTTGTTAATTACCAAGACTAGGGATACTTTAGAGTATTTATTAACTCCTGTATAGAGTTCCACAATTCCAAGTCCTCAACCCGAATGATGTATAAGTAATAAAATACTCAAGAAATAAAATGATAAATAAATCATCCAATTACATGAACAAAACTTAGAAAACAATCATCCTATGATTGGCTTCTAGATCACAATACTAACACATATGATGGCCACGCATGAGAGATTGTCATCTTTAGGTTAATCGAATTGGGATAATGGAGAATAAAAATACTAACTAGTGTGTGAAAACCTAACTGGGGATACCACTAGTTGGATCAACAAAAGTATACCATGGGAGTTGACATTCACAAACGAATGTCGCATTGTCGTGCCTTACTATAGGGACACCCAAAAAGACCAGACGAGGAACCTAGGCAAGTGAAGGCTAAGACCTTTGGGCTAGTCACAGATCTCATTGCATTAGTCAAGACAAGGCTTAACGGGATCTCTTGATTAGTAGGGTGGTTATTTGTGAAAGCGGTAATCACTAAATTGGATTGGAAACCCTCATACAACAATTGAAAACCAACATCAAATAAGGTAAGAATATAAGCGGATTGAAGTAACAACGGTGTGCCAAAATCCTAGGAATTCACATCTCTATATTTATTTTACTTTAAATTTTCGCCAAATACATTGATCACAACAACAACTCTTTGATTTCAGATTTGTGTAGCCTTTCGAAAGATTGTGATTTAATCGCTCAAGACATTAAACCTTATTCACTGTGGATCGATACTCGTTTATACTACTCGATAGGATTATGCGCTTGTAATCTAATCCGATAGCAAACTGAGTTTATAAATTTTAAAAGCAACACGTTTTGCGTGACCAGCACTGAAATGCGTAATTTTGAAAACAAAATAAAATTATTAGTGCAATTATATTGGAACTTGGAATAAGTTAAAATGAAATACTCGATTAAAATTTTTAATACTAGAAACATTGCCCAATCACAAGTGTTTTTCCCCCGCTTGTGTCGTCCTCCCTGCATTCATATTCATTGTAAGGCCTACAATTAATAAAGGTCAATATGGTATTTATCCTAAAATATTATCAAGTAGATCAGATTATTATTTTGTATTTTAAATTACATAACTTTTGCTTACTTGATCAAATGTGATGAAATTGCTAAATCCCCTTCCTTCACCTGTTTCGAGTCGAGGCAAAGCACCAGATTCTCTCTTGGCATGATAACAATAAGTACCCAATGTCTTCTACAATTTAAGTAATAGTAATAAATCAATATGAACTTGTGATTTAAGGAAAATAAATATAAGTACAATTATGAAATTACCCCTAGTGGTATGGTGCAAATATAATTTTTTTTCCTGCATCCGAGGCAAGGCTTGGGTATACTCTAGCGAATATTCGTTGTTGTGAATAGTCGATGTTTCACTGATCAAATTTGCATCCATAAAACCAATGTGGAATTATTCTTCTGACAAGGAGGAATTAGTGTCATGCAATACCTGAAAATAAAAATTGTCAGAAGTTTTGAAAGGAGCTAATTGTAAATAGAATAAATCTACTTAAAAAAAGCAAATACAGAGAATAGACTTGGATGATTGAGATATCCAGCTGATTATAAGTCATCAGATCCCTGAAAGTGGTGGGTCCATGGTTGCTTTCTGCCCCGATGGGCCGGCCCAAGTCGGCCTTCTTGAATCGGCATGTAAAAAGACTGGTTTTTCCATACAAAAGATTTCAGTTATCCCGTCATTGTTAGGTGAAGATGAATCCAAATCACGGGTAAATTGTTAATGAGGTTACCAATGTAATTAAGGCTACCAGTGCATAGAAATGTTCATAATAAGTCTTAGTCATGTAGGTTTTGTTATTATTCACATTTGTACGGTTTAAAAGAGCATATCATGATATAAGTAAACCTTTATTGCTTGCCATAGTTATAACATAGTAAACTATTACAAAAAAGAAAGGAGTATAGTAAGAAAGCTTAGGTTATCTTGTCTGATTAATTCCTTCTAGAGCAAACAGAGCTTGAAAAAAAAAAAAATGAAAGAAAAGCTTCTTATTTTTCTTTGTTTTTATTATTCGAGATATTTGATAGCAGGCATGGGCAAAGTCGAGTCAGGGGTGGGCAAGTCTCCATCCTGGCTCATTTAAAAAAAAAATGTTTCTATTTTTTAAAAAAGAATTATAAGAATTTACTTAAGTTTTAAAAAATTATAAAATTTTGTCCATCTCTGAAAATTTTCTCCACAATATACTTTTATATCTATGTTTTATAATTTTTTTTTATAAAAATAAACTTAACACTCAAAATAATTACAAAATTATACCTCATTCAAAATTTTTGGTCCACTCTACAAATTATCCTGACTTGGCTCTTGGTCTTGATTTTTTTATTCTGCCAACACTACTCTTTGTTTATTTATTTTTTTTGGAGAAAAAAATACTATTCTTTTTAAGTTAAAGGCTTTGTACTATAAAAACCAATATAAAGAGTAAGAAAGTGATCACTATTCATGGAAGATAATGAAGAAATGGGCTACATAATGTATGTCTCTAAGCAACAAGATAGGAGTAGGTCCGATGGGCAGCGGACCTACTTTTAAGTTCAATTAGCTCTAACACCGTACGATTATCATCAAGATCTGCTCGCACGGAATTGATACAGACTCACACGGATTTTAATATGGAGTGCACAAATCTTGATGCAAATCGGATGGCAACACCCATCAAACCAAAGTAGGTCCGATGGGCATCCGACCTACTCTGAATTCCTAAGCAACAGTTATGATATATGCCACAAGTAAACGAGTATAAATAAATATGCAATCTCATACCACAATAAAAAGTTGATACAAAGTTGATAGGATCTGATCTCTACCTGCTTTCTTCCGGTGATCCACCAAAATCCTTTTCTCCCAAAAAGCTAATTTTAGAATTGATTCCTTCTTCATTTCCTCCGAATTACCAAGTACTGGAGAAACCAATCACCTCTGCTTTAAGAGGTAAACTGGACTTGTCCTTTCTTTATGAAACGAACAAAATATTGCGCTTCAAAATCAAAGTGAAATCCACTCATCCAACATTGTGCGCATCAATCAGCATCTATATTCCTCTTTTCCTTTTGTCACGTCTTTCTCATAATACACCAATATTTTTTTGTTTCTAACTAGTTTCACCTCCACCTAGAATACAGAAGAGAAATGGCTGAGCGCATTGTAAAGTTTGTGCTGAGCAAGCTCATTGATGTTGGAGATAAATTAATTTCTAGTGGTTTGTTGTTATGTCCACATTTAAACATCTCAAAAAAATATTGGGGAGAGAAGGATGATTGTCAAAGTGTTCAAAATTCTCACATCATTTAATTTTTATTTGTTCCATATCAAAATATATAATCTCTTATCTGAAATTAAATTGTCATGAGATATTGGAGAATATCAATTATTTTGATCACATAATTTCTGTTATTTCCTTTTTGAGTTTTGCATTTCAAGATCTTCTCTTCTACTAACAATCACATGTATATTTAACATGTTGGGTTTGCTATAATATAGAAATAAGTTGTACATATATATTTGGATTGAATATATTATATTTTTTGATAAAAGTGGTAAGCCAGTAAGCCACTGATTTTCATTGAAAATAAGAACTAATTACACAAAACAAAAGTAAATACAAAAATATTAAACCAACAACAGTGAGAACGGAGTAGGTCCAATGCCCATCGGACCTACTTTTAGGTTCAACGAGCATGACAACCGTCCGATTTAATTTAAGATTTGTGCGCACGAAAATTGAAACGTACACACACGAAGTTTAAAGCATTATGCACGAATCTTAAAGCAAATTGACGGTGATTAAACCCATTGAACCAAAGTAGGTCCGATGCCCATCGGACCTACTCTCAAGTGAACAACAGTATGCAAGATCATATATATATATGTAATATGCTAGAGAGCCGCAACTCACATACAAATTCTCAGCAGTTGGTAGTTAAACAAAAATGTTAAGCTAGGAGAGATTTTTGTTGTAGTTGTAGTTGTGGCACATTTTACAGATTCTCATTAGTGTGACTAATTTTATTTTCCGGATGTGATCGATTTTGATTGTCGATTTTTTGATATAACACACGATGGGATTACATATTGTTTGAGGTTTACACCAAATTTTTTAAGCGTTGCATACTTTAATTGTGTGGCATGATAGATGCATGCAATACTATAAATATATACCAAGTTTTTCACATCATCATTTTTAAATGAAAAAATTGTAAATGAAGTAATATTCTTGGAAAACTTATTTATATTAAAACAATTTAATTTATTGTTCGGATATTGAATTGTTGATTGGGAATAAAAAAATCTAAAGTTCAAAATTTATTTTAAAGTGAAGGGAAATTGATTCTCCGAATAACCTGCTTTCTTTCGGTGACCCTACCACACAATCCTTATCTTTCAAAAAGCTGATTTTAGAATATATTCCATCTTCATTTCCTCCGAATTATGAAGGCACTGGAGAAACCAATCACCTCAGCTTTAAGAGGGAAACTGGACTTGTCTTTTTCTTTATGAAATGGAGAAAATATTCTGCATTATTGACCTAGTCGTCCCCTTCAATAATTGCATCCACTTTGTCTCTTCAATAATTGCATCCGCTTTGTTTCTACCAATAAAGCAAAGATTTAGCTCTCTTACTTCTCTCCACCGGGCTCAAGGCTGTGCAACTCAAGTACTCCAATTCCTTTCATATTTTCTTGAGGTTTTTTCCTTTTCTTGCTTCTGTGATTATGTGGTGAACACCATATTGTTGCTTGTTTTGTTTGTGCACGTCAGAGTATTATATATATATATGTGCTATTTTGGTTATTGTTTCTAACTAGTTTCAGCTCCACCTAGAATACAGAAGAGAGATGGCTGAGAGCATTGTAAAGGTTATTCTGAGCAAGATCACTGATGTTGGAGTTAAAGAGGTTTTACTCATGTACAATGTTGATGAGCAAGTAGAGACAGTGACCCGTCAACTCGGCTGGATTCAGGTTTTTCTGAAAGATGCTGACAAGAAACAAATAACAGATGAGAAACAAAAGTATTGGGTAAAGGAGGTGAGAGATGTTGCCTATTCAATAGAAGATGCCATTGACACATTTCTCTTGGAGATCCCTCCGAAACCGCAAAAACCCGCCAGCACGATGGAGGCCATGAAAAGGATGATGAAGATAACAAAAAAACTACCGGCTGTACGCAAACTTGTCCATGAGATAGAACAGATCCAGGCAAGGATGACTGAGATCGAGACGAGTAGACTCAGGTATATATGTTGGTTTATTCACGACCTATGTTGATTTTATTCTGTTCTGTGTATTTAGTGGAAGAGAGAATGAGGAAGCAAAATAAAGGTAGCTCAAATTTTCGTACTAAATTGATGTTTTCCAATTCTCTCGCATATTACAGGAAATAAATCAGATGTTATTCCTAGGGAATAACAGGAACCTGTTATTCCAATCCCAACGGGTGATTTTTGTTGAAATTTGCACATGAAAAAGTTTCTTTATTGAAATTCGCACATTGAAAAAATTGAATTGTTGAGATCAGAATAACAGCTTCCTGTTATTACAAATGACATATCTTCTATTTATAGGACATATGCTGATATTTATAAATCCAAAAACATAAATGTCATTAAACATGATACAAATATCAAGTGTATAAATTGCACATCCAACTTGACTCTAGAAAACCTAAACATTTTAATTTATGTAGAAATTTTTGAAAAGCATTCTCCCAATTATTTGACTAATTGACCAATTAATTAATTTTATTATTTCTAACTAAAATATTAATTCAACAAGGTATGGAATTAATTCACTGGGCGAGGACAGTGGAGAGATCAAACTGCCCATTAGACCACTCGTGATACCAGACATTGATCCCGATATTGTCGGGTTCAAGGAGGATAAAGACCATGTTGTCAAAGCATTGCTAGATGAGACAACTCAGAGACGTTCGGTCGTTTCTATTTGGGGAGCTGGTGGACTTGGAAAAACGACTCTCGCACAAAAAGTATACAATTGGTATGTGTTATATATTTGTTTTTCTTAAAAACCTATTAGTTTAGAATTTAATTGTTTGATTCAAAAGTTGATTACACTCTTTATTTTGCAACAATAGAGCTTCTTGAATTATATATTTTTAGTCAACGAGTGTTTCCAATTTTGTTCTAACTTGACCACTGTGGATTTCAATTTCAAGCTTTGAAGAAATTATGAAATATGTTTGATAAATTTACAGAAATTGTAAATCGGTTTACCAAATTATCAAACCCAGTCACTATAATTTTCGAACAACTTGTCTTGTGAATCTATGATTTACGAGACAACTAGACAACTGCCTCCTCTAATTAAGTTTGTTGGTAGAAACCTAAATTTTACTAAATCAAGTCAATATAACTTTTAATTTTTTGTAAATCAATTCTGATCCTAACGGTTGGTCGGTAGAGTTGGAATCGAGTTCATATCCTCTGAGGCAGCAAAATATTTCTGTTTAGATCCGCACCGTTTGATCAGAATCTGGATCAATCATATATGAGGTGAAATGCATGGGGTCCCTTTAATATATTCGTGTGGATTTTGATTGAACGGTCTGGATCTAAAGAAGAATATTCTATTACCTCAAGGTGATATGAATTCGTGGAAATCTAGCATTTGACTCTGTGAAGAGTGTAAGTGGTTTTGAGATCCAAGCATCTTCTGAGATATCTCAAATTTTGAGTTGATATATGAAAAATCGGGACCGTTCAAATCCTCTGTATAAATCTCAAAGCACAATAAATTGTCCAATTTTATCTAACTCTTTAATATCTATATGTTTTATAACAGACCACTAAATGTTATTATTGTTGGGGAATCATAAAAGCCAAACACTTACATCTTATCTAGAGATTAAAAAATTACATCTCATCTAAGGGGTCAAACACTTACACCTCAGGGAAAGAGAAACAGTTCCCCACCTTAACCTAAGAACCGTCGTATGCCAAAAAGACCCAAAACATAAATCATAAGTGAGGAACATAATACCTGATTCCATGTCATTTGTCATGGAATATCCAAAGCCTTAGTAGAGCAACAACCGTCTCCGTGAGCACGAGACTAGACTCTAGATGGCAAGAAGTCCTTCTCGCATTTTGTCATCGGGTCATGGAATAGGTCTTCCAAGACAGCAAGAGTCAGCCCTCGAGAGATCCTCTCCCTTTTTCTTAATGGATCTCTTCTCTCTATTCTTTGATGGTGGCAGAAGAAGAGAAGTCACACATATCTATATTTTTTAAAGAGAAACTGTCTGTTCAGTTTTTGTGTTTTTTTGTTATATCTTGTGCATTGGGGACCAATTCTTATATAGGGTAACCTATCTGGTTATCTACCAACTTGAAAAATGTATTTCGTGTGACAGCATCAAAACTGCGCAGTAGCATCAAAATCCGTGCGGCCGCATCGATATTCATGTGGCCCGCACAAACTTGTGGAAAGACAATTTTCTGAATTGCAAATCTCAAAATCAGTCCAATAATGATTTGAATTTTGCCTAAATTGTTTTACAAATTTATGGAACATACCCTATATATTGAATATATAGATTGTCTAATATCTTAATTTGATATTAGATCACTTAATTGTATTACATATATGCTCAACATGGATTATATATATGATAGTATATATACAGTTCATAATTATATTACATATATATATGCTTGTCACACCCCAAATCACGGGTATAACAGCCTGCCGCATATATTTATTCAGACATATACGCAAGGCAGTGGATCTTTTATATGCATTACCAATAACGCCATTACATAATAACCACATCCCAATATTTCTTACAAAATGTATATCTAACAGAATACGGCAAACTATATTTTAGAAATGCCTCGCGCATCCTGTCAGTTTCAACAACCCAAATCCCCAATTTCATGTGGTTATGCTGTCAGATGCAATCCAGAACAGTCTCTCTATAACCGTGTAGTAAACCTGAAAATAACCCAAAAGGGTGGGGGTGAGAATAATTTCTCAGTGCGAATTTGCCACAATCAGGTTATTGGACTTGCAATCAGAATCCATGTCCAAAAATGAAACCCATACAAAAGTATATTAACAGTTCTATATCAGTATATAAATGCATGCATATGCTCAACAACAATAATCAAATGAATCACAACTTACGGAATTTCCAAGATGAAGTTCAAACAAACACATATTTGGCTTAACTCATTTTATTGAGGCTGGTAGCACCTACAGATGTTCCACCGAGCTGGACCTTTATCAAACCCGCATCTGTAGGGTTACTGACGCCTACATATGTTCCACCGAGCTGGACCCTTTATCTGACACCCATCTGTAGTGCTTTGGCTTAACCGTTTACTAAAGTCTGGTTTCCAGTCAGCTATACAGCTCAACTTTACGATGCATTTCACACGGAATCAAGGTCAGCCATACGGCTCAACCTTGCAAGTCTCATTCACATAGGATCAAAATCAGCTCAAAGCCTTGCAACAATTCATAAACAGGTCAACGGATAGGTCACCGTCAACTTATCCAAGCCACCTATACAGGTCAGCATGGCAAATTCATAAACAGGTCAACGGATAGGTCACCGTCACCTTATCCAAGCTACCTCTACGGGTCAGCATGGCAAATTCATAAACAGGTCAACGGATAGGTCACCGTCACCTTATCCAAGCTACCTCTACGGGTCAGCATGGCAAATTCATAAACAGGTCAACGGATAGGTCACCGTCACCTTATCCAAGCTACCTCTACGGGTCAGCATGGCAAATTCATAAACAGGTCAACGGATAGGTCACCTTCACCTTATCCAAGCTACCTCTATGGGTCAGCATGACAAATTCAATAAACAAGTCAACGGATAGGTCACCGTCACCTTATCCAAGCCACCTCTACAGGTCAGCCTAGCAGATTCATTTCACATATAGAACAATAAAAAGAACTGTCACAACCCAACAACGGGGCCGACAACCCGCCGCGCTCATCAGCGCAAGGCGATTTCTATCATTTTACAGAATCACATATATACATATACATTATCAATAACATAACTTACTTTTTTTTTTTCGTTGGAAGTCCCGCATCAAGTTCGAAATCATAATTCCTTATCTTGTGTTTTGTACCTGGAACCCACAAAGTGGAAATATGAGAGATTGAAAAATCTCCCAGTGCGGTATTCAGTTCCAGTCGAGTTATTCTAAGACCCAACCAACTAAACCAAACTAGCACCGAGCATAATTATAAAAGAGCAACATTGATGTCAAGCCAAATAAATAATTCACAACATGAAATGCTCACATCCAAATAAAAGAAACAATACACACAAAGTAATAATAACTGAAAGAAAATTCAATTTTTTTTTGCCATGCATATGATTTTAACTAGGAACCAGAATGCAATGCTTGTGAATCTTACTTAATGCACAAATGTTCTTGTAAATTAGTTCTTTTAACATTTCTATCTTGCGATCCAGATTCGACAATTTTCTGACTACGGGTCATGCGCTATCACGAATACGGCGCCTACACAATTTCTGTTATGCGCATAACCTGAAATTGTGTGCTTACCACGAATACGGCGCCTACGTGCCTTCAGTTATGCGCTTCCACGAATCAATGGCGCCTACATAACTGGATCACGCGCTACCACGAATACGGCGCCTACGCAATTTCTGTTATGCGCTTCCACGAATTAACGGCGCCTACATAACAGAAATTACGCGCTTACCACGAATACAGCGCCTATATGACCCCGGTCATGCGCTACCACGAAAAGACAGCGCCTACATGACCGGTCAAGTTTCCAAGTTCAATGTTCAATCAATACATTACCACGGTCATGCGCTACCACGAAAAGACAGCGCCTACATGACCGGTCAATTTTCCAAGTTTCAATCAAGTACAAATATGACCACGGTCATGAGCTACCACGAAAAGACAGCGCCTACATGACCGGTCAGTTTCCAAGTTTCAATCAAGTACAAATATGACCACGGTCATGCGCTACCACGAAAAGACAGCGCCTACATGACCGGTCAATTTTCCAAGTTTCAATCAAGTAAAAATATGACCACGGTCATGCGCTACCACGAAAAGACAGTGCCTTACATGACCGGTCAGTTTTCCAAGTTTCAATCAAGTACAAATATGACCACAGTCATGCGCTACCACGAAAAGACAGCGCCTACATGACCGGTCAGTTTCCAAGTTTCAATCAAGTACAAATATGACCACGGTCATGCGCTACCACGAAAAGACAGCGCCTACATGACAGGTCAGTTTCCAAGTTTCAATCAAGTACAGATATGACCACGGTCATGCGCTACCACGAAAAGACAGCGCCTACATGACCGGTCAGTTTCCAAGTTTCAATCAAGTACAGATATGACCACGGTCATGCGCTACCACGAAAAGACAGCGCCTACATGACCGGTCAGTTTCCAAGTTTCAATCAAGTACAAATATGACCACGGTCATGCGCTACCACGAAAAGACAGCGCCTACATGACAGGTCAGTTTCCAAGTTTCAATCAAGTACAAATATGACCACGGTCATGCGCTACCACGAAAAGACAGCGCCTACATGACCGGTCAGTTTCCAAGTTTCAATCAAGTACAAATATGACCACGGTCATGCGCTACCACGAAAAGATAGCGCCTACATGACCGGTCAGTTTCCAAGTTTCAATCAAGTACAAATATGACCACGGTCATGCGCTACCACGAAAAGACAGCGCCTACATGACCGGTCAGTTTCCAAGTTTCAATCAAGTACAGATATGACCACGGTCACGCGCTACCACGAAAAGACAGCGCCTACATGACCGGTCAGTTTCCAAGTTTCAAATCAAGTACAGATATGACCACGGTCACGCGCTACCACGAAAAGACAGCGCCTACATGACCGGTCAGTTTCCAAGTTTCAATCAAGTACAAATATGACCACGGTCATGTGCTACCACGAAAAGACAGCGCCTACATGACCGGTCAATTTTCCAAGTTCAATGTTCAATCAATACATTACCACGGTCATGCGCTACCACGAAAAGACAGCGCCTACATGACCGGTCAGGTTTCAGACTTATGGTTCTTTAAACACAGTTCACAGTACCATGTTACGAATCATTCTTTTCAAATCATGTCATGTTTCAGTTTCAAAAGCTGGTTCATAAAAATGTGCTCATGCATCCTTTTGACTGAACTAAGAAATACAATGCATAATATAATTCAAATTTAACTTATGTTTCAGATCAAGTACTTCAGATCAAGTCATTCTTAGTTTCAGAAATGGAATATGCCTCACAAGCAAAGTTATGCATTCATGTCCTGCATTTATGAGAATTACTATGCATCCATATCATGCTAAGGTTCATTTAAATCAAACTCATGCTTTAGCTAAGTTGCTTTGTACCATGTTATACACCAACTTATGAAAAATATCATCATGTCCCGAAAAAATTTAAGCATTCAAAATATGAAGTTTCAAATCCATAACAAGCATTCAAATATACTTTGACAAACAAACAGGAGATCAGCAAGCAATAATCAAGAAAAAGAGCAATCAGGCAATACAAATCATTTTTCAACTATTGTTAAACCAAACGATTAAATTAATGACATGCTCTAGTCTCAAGAGTAGATAGAGAAATCATAAAATGCATGCTCACTTAAGGTCATGCATGCTCATTTAAAATTACACTACCTTCATTTCTATAGTTGTCACCATACCAACCGATTTGGTTAACATAGTAGCGGGGATGTTATACTAATTTTGGCATTTACATCAGTTTCTAGTGCAATCCCTTTATATTTGGTCAATACCCATATACTATGTTAATTATGCATGCCTTGCAAATATGAACCGTTACCCAATAATTGATCAATACTTACTCGATAACAATCCAACAACCCAAATCAACAATTATAAACAAGCAATACAAATTAAGCAAACCAAATCACTACCATATATTAACCTTAATATTTCCAACAATTTACTTCTCTTAGGCATTTCACCGAACAGCTGATGTGCAGCAACACACCAGACCCGTACCAGTAATTTACTTCTACCGGTCAAGTTTCCAAGTTTAATATTCAATCAATACAATACCACGGTCATGCGCTACCACGAAAAGACAGCGCCTACATGACCGGTCAAATATCCATTTTAATAATTAATCAATTACACATATGACTATATGTTATGCTTCATGAGAAATTATACTATGCATTCTTATCATGCATGCCACTGTTCACTTAAATCAAACTTATGATTCAACAAAATGAATTATTCTAGTTATGCATCAATTTCATTAAAGTATGGTTGTGCTTCCTAAGACATCATGCATTCATATCATACAATTCAAAACTTCAACAAATATCCATAGTAAGTCAAACAACTAGAAATCAACAAGCAATTATCAAGACAATAGCAATCAAGCAACCAAATCATATTTCAAATAATATTAAACCAAATGATTCAATCATGTTATTCTCTAGTCCCATAAATCGATACGGAAATAGTAAAATATACCAGACTTGAGGCTTATGTAATCATGTCCAAATTAAAATTTCTTGTCTAAATTGTTTCACTATACACATCAATTTGGTTTACAATTCAAAGGGTTCAAGTATTACATGGTTCACTAATTATAGTCCCCGTTTATTATAACACTTTCATGGTTCATGTAATGTCATGCATTATGCGAGTACCACTACCATATATTAACCTTAAGATTACCAACAATTTACTTCTCTTAGGCATTTCACCGAACAGCTGATGTGCAGCAACACACCAGACCCGTACCAGTAATTTACTTCTCTTAGGCATTTCACCGAACAGCTGGTGTGCAGCATTACACCAGACCCGTACCAGTGATTTACTTCAGGCATTTCACCGAACAGCTGGTGTGCAGCAATACACCAGATCCGTACCAGTGATGGTACAATAATCACTCAATTAAATCGCAATCATCAAGAAATCAACATGCGATCAAAAGCAAGCAAAGAAACCCACGAGCTTACAACAACAATTAAACAAGTTAGAAGGGGCTAGGAATAACTCGAAATCCGCACCTTTTAACGATGGCACGACGTGGTTCGAAGTCGAGTCCGCTGCTCATAATCAAGCCTGTTGAGTTATTCGAGAGCAACCATAGAATTGTAAGCAACAATCGAGAAACTTTCTTCACCTCCGTACCTTTCTTGTCACCATCGCATAGGGCTGCTGATCGACACCCTGCCTTTCTTCTATCTTTTCCCCGTTCCTTCGTTCACCATTTTCCCCTTTTTTTCTCTCTCAATTTCTCTTCCTTTTTTTTTCTTTTCGATCACTCCTAAGTTGGAGGGCGGTCTGTATTTGATGGGAATACCAATAGCTCCACCGAGTAAAAATAAATTGGAGATAAAAATATTAAGTTTTCAAAAGGTTAGAAGGCACCCAATAAGATTTAAGGAAATAAAACACCATTGTTATTTTTCAAAGAAAAGATAAGAAGAGTTTGACCTTTGACCAATTAATTCTTAATTTAATAATCCCAAAGAAGTTAAAAGCTCAAGATATTTCTGTCCACAATAACTTTTGTACGGTTAAAGATGTATTATTTAATCAAGTTAATTTGCAATAAATCCCTTCATACTTTTAAGAATAAAACTTGACTTCTTAAGATCCTATCACTTATATATATGTAGTTTTATATAAGAACAGTGTTAATTTCATTGACAAAAGTTAAAGGTACGTGAGTTTCAACATAATTATTACGTTATCAAAATCCCTTCAGTACGTGTTTTAATTAATGTCACATAAAATATTCAAATAATCAATATTGGGATGTTACAAGAACACATCAATCGACAACCATACAAATATGCAAATCTACCTTTTCACAACAATTCAGTTTTAACCAGATTGGTTTATGCACATGATTCACACAATTCAAATTATGCAACAATCAACATACGACATGACAATCGGAAAATAAGAATTTAATTTCTGAAAATGAAACATCAAACAAGTCCAAGAACCCCGCACCTGATTACGAAGAGTGTATCTCGCACTTATGGTTCGGACGTCTCGAAAGGTCCGGCAAAATCTTGCTCAACCGAGCCTACACCAATTAACACCTCTCTTTGTTGGATTAGCCTAGATTAATCACAACTCTTCTCAAATTTTCGGATTTGAACCAAACCCTAGATAGAAAATCGAGATTTAGCACAAATTGGAAAATAAATTGCCAAATGTACAACATAGAAGTTTAATGGAGATGGATTACTCAAAACTTATACAAAAATTTCAGATTTGAGGCAAAACCCCAACAATGGAGAAAATTTCAGATCTTGAGAAGAGAGAAGAGAAAGGAAATACCAATGGAGAGCTAAATAGCTACTAGAAAGAGAAATAGACCGCCATTTCCATTCCTCTCGTAAATTTTTCAAGGGTTCCGGTGAAATTTTGAGGAAGAAGAGGGGTTTTCTCCTTCTCTTTCTTTGGGAGGCACACACAAGGGGAAGGGGCGGACCACAGGGGAGAATGAGGGGAGAGAGATAATTTTGCAAAATAGACCCTGATCGAGTTCAGGAAATACCATAAAACGTTTTGGACGTTTTTCGAAACCGTTGTAACGTTTTAATTAAATTCTAAGATTCAGAAATTCTGTTTTTGATCAAATTTTTACAGAGCCAATTGTTTCGAAACGTTTTATAACGTTGGCAACGTTTTGAAAAATCTCGCAGCAACAGAAAACTGAAGTTCAAATCGTGCTAAAACGTTGGCAACGTTTTATAATCGTTGGTAACGATTTAACTAAACTCGCAGAAATTGGAAAATCGAGTTTGTATTTTGAAAACGTCACAACGTTTTAACAAACGTCTGGAACGTTTTGGGGTCCAGCAGCTCAAATTTTTTTTTTTTTTTTTCATAATGTCACAATGCTCAACTTGGATTCTATGATCGATGGAACAAATATTACGTACCTTCTTTTTTTTTTTTCTTAAATTCTTAGCAAAGGCTGCTAAGTTGCAATTATTACGTACCTTACTAGTTGTAAATTGATATTAGCTAGTTATTTAAGAAACCAACAATATTCATTAATAATAAAGTGTTTCAAAATATGTTTAGATAATGATGGTCTGACTGATATAACAACCATTAAATTAAAAATGCACTATGTCAGAAGCAATCATAACCAAACATCTTAAACAAAATATGTCGGATCGAATCTTATCTGTCAAAAAAAAAGAATAAAATATTCATGATCCAATATGAACCCAATCCGTTCTGAAATTTTGACATATCTAAACATAATCATTATTTACGCATTTATTATTCTGGTTGTAACATTTTCTTTCAAGTAGGTCATTGAGGGTAGGTCGTATTAACTACTTGTGTTTTTATATTGCATGGGTTATTGATATTGTGCAAATCTAAACAAGACCAACAGCTAGATCTCATAAACAACTGCTGAATATATCGTGTGAATTGATATTGTGCAAATCTATTTGTATTGCACCAACAACTTTTGCAATACCATGGAAAAAAAGGGAGAAAGATTAGGGGGTAAACGGATTCGGATTATTCGGCGGATATTTGCTCCGAATGTGCTTATAATCCGAATTCAGATCAAACGGATACGGATAATAATGGATATGGATTCGGATAATTACGGGCTAACAACAAAATACCCAAAAATGGATACGGATAATACAACAAACCCGTAAACGGACGGATATCCGCCTATATCCGTCTGCTAAATCTCTTTCCAGTTTGACGGACCCAAATTATTTATAATCGTTCCCACATTATTTATATTTTTTTAATGGGACTAATTTCTTGAGCACCTCGGGTTCGGACTTGTTTCTGGGCCCGATTTCCATTCGCTGCCTTCTTAATCTCTTGGTCCAATAAAAGCTTAAATATGGCTACTTTCCAATTAAGTCCTTTATATAAATAAGGAAAGGACTGAGTTATAGGCCGAAAAGTAGAAACTCCTTGTTTTTGTCCTATAATGGCTTTTTTTTTTAAAGGAAAGATTGTCAGTAACAGTGATTAATGACCAAATGTGTACAAAACTACCATTACTGTTTTTTTTTTACAAAACTACCATTACTATTTTTTAGTCTAAAATTTTATATGTTATTGTTCTTAGAGTTAATATATGTCTTATTAACTCAATTATCCTTCAGATATTCATTTCGTATTCGTATTCGAATCCGTATTTGTGGATTATCCGTTCCGTATCCGTATTCATTTAAGGCGGATCTGATTTTAAATTTTGACATCCGTTTACTATCCGTATCCGTATCCGTATCCGCTCGATGACAAAAAGATACGGATTTGATATTAGCATTATCCGCTCCGTATTTGCTCCATTTTCACCCCTAAGAAAGATACAAAAAAAAGGAAAAATAGAAAACCATGGCCCTTTGGATTGGTAAAGAAAATCACATTTTTCTATTTACGCATAAAAAAACCATGGCCCTTTGAATTGGTAAAGAAAATCACATTTTTCTATTTAAGCATAAAAAATTTTACCATCAAAACACACACACATACGTTTTTTTTCTTAAAAGAGTCTATCATCTTTAAATTTTTGTTATACTAAAATCCAATAAATGTTTTATTTTTACAGCAATGATGTCAAGAGACAATTTGAACTTCGTATATGGGTAGCTATTTCTCAAAAGTTCGAATTAATTGACATTTTGAGAAAAATAGCGGAACAAGTACTCGAGCCTCCTATCGATCCGAGCATGCAACTAAATGTTTTTCATACCAAAATTCATGAGTCTCTTAAAGACAAAAAATACCTCATAGTCCTTGATGATGTTTGGACATGCTATCTATGGACTCAAATTGGAGAAGTATTTCCGAACGAAAATAATGGAAGTAGAGTACTTATAACCACTAGGATCTTTGATGTTGCTAAGGATGCGGATCCTATGTGTGAACCATACAAACTTGGGTTCTTAACAAAGGAGTTAAGCTTACAGCTTTTCTTGAAAAAGGCTCTTCCAAATCAGGATTTAAATAGAAATGATTTTGATGATCTTTCTGATATCATAGATCAATTTGTCCATAAATGTGGTGCGTTGCCTCTCGCATTGGTGGTTTTAGGAGGCCTATTATCAAAGAAGCCACGCAATTATGCCGCTTGGAATAAGGTGTTACAAACAATGAGTTGGCATGTTGATGATGGAAAGAAATGTAGCGAGATTATAAGCACAAGCTATGAAGACCTATCATTTGTTCTTAAGTACTGTTTTATGTACTTTGCTGCATTTCCCGAAGACCATAATATCCGTGCCAAATCTTTAGTTCAAATGTGGGTTGCAGAGGGTTTCTTACCACAAGAAGATAACAGAACATTGGAAGAAACTGCGGAGAGTTACTTGGAGGATCTCGTGCAGAGGTATAACTTCTTCATTTAATGCGTTACACATTTTAAGTGTAACGTGCTAATATCATTGTACAAGTGTTGGTTCCAATTTAGTTATTTATTAATAAAAGCCTTTAGGTATATATGAAACGACTTGGATTTAACAGGATTCTAATTCAAGAAGCACTACAGGAGAAACAAAAAGGAAAAAAAGAAAAAAATGAAAATAAAGCACAATGCAATCAACACGTACAAGTGATGTACAGAGTTTCCAATTAAATTGTTTTGAAAGCTAAATATTTTTCTTTATGAAATATTTACTATACTCAAAATTTATGAGTGTTAATATTATAATACATAATCAGTACTTTCTGTAACTACTTACCTTAGAAAATCGTGAGCACCATTAATAATTTAGTAATGACATTTATGAGCACACCAATTCGGATGTTCTTGTATGTTTAAAACAAATTTTCTCATTGTATAACAGGAGCCTGGTTCAAGTAAGATCTAGATCTTTTGATGGCTCTATCCAAGATTGTTCCATTCATGATCTCCTACGGGATCTTGCCATCCAAAAAGCCAAGGAGGACAACTTTTTTGTGGTGTATTCACAACCAAATGATCAACAAAGCTTGAGTAGGGCACGTCGTGTGGCAGTTCACCATCCAGATTGTGATAAACTCGTGATGAGCCAAAACCTCCGCACTCTGTTGTGCTTCCATAAAAAAGGCATGCCGAATTGTTCTAAGCAAAAGCTGCTCAAAGTGGTAAGCACTGAAGCCCATATGGATAGCATAAATGTGGGAATGCTTGAGGGATTAACCCAGTTAAGATATCTGAATCTTAGTGGGAGGTCAACTGACAAGTGTGGACGAGATGACGAGTATGGGCAAAGATGCTTGGAGAAAGTGATAGGAACCATGAAATGTATGCAGACCCTTTGTCTCTATCTAGAGCATTTATATTTCCCTGATTGTGCATGGGATATTAATGCACTGAGGCATGTCTCGACTGGATCATGTACTCCAGAATTGCCACCATCAACAAAACTACCAAATTTGCAAACGCTTGAAATGGTTACTATCAATGAATCATGGAAAGCTGATCAGTTACCTCATCTACCCAATTTACAGACATTATATTTAGATTTATGGAACCCAACATGTTCATGGATTGTAGTTGTTGCTTTTCTAGGCACGTTAAAGAACCTGATCTCTCTCACCCTAGAAGGTTATTTTCCGGGAGACATATTTGATATGAGGGACTTCCCATTTTATCGGAATCTACAAGATCTAACTATGGGTTATTTCATGCTTGAGAACTGTGGGGAGACCCCTAATGAAATGGTCATTGAGGTTAACATGTTACCTCCTCACCTCGTTTATCTTGAAATTCGTGGTTGCCACTTTGAGGAAGATGTAATTTCGGTATTGGAGAATCTACACTGCCTCAAGGATCTCAAACTACAAAATGTCAAAACTAATCGAAAAATGAGATGTTCAGCTAAAGGCTTCAAGCAATTAGAAGAATTGTTGCTTTATAACGTTACCATGCTAGAGGATTTGGAGATAGAGGAGGGGGCCATGCCCATTCTTAGAGAACTCTTTATTAGTAGCTGTCAAGAATTGTGTGTTCCTCAGGGGCTACGACACCTAACCAACCTTCAAAAATTGACATGGGAGGAGAATGGCCATGAGGGTAAGAAAGATGAGGTCCGCAACTTATGCAAACATGTTCCTTCAATTAAATTTAGCAATGAATATTAGAGCGATGGACTCCGGTCAATTCATATTTTACTCCTCCAAGGCTACAGTTTCATATTTGGCATCGTTTTCTTTTAATTAAATTTCTTGTATGCATGTGTGCTTTGTATTTTTAATTTAATTACTGATGTTTTTATTTTCTTTTTCTCTGATATAAATTAAGAACATAGTTATAGATTGTATGTTTGAGTTTTCCCACATATATATACAGCTATCTTCTTAAATAGGTTGCACACGGGGCAAATAAAATCATGCTGGGAGTACTGTACTAAATTATGAAGTATACGATTGACAATCCGATCAGAATCCGGGCCAATCCGGCCTGAGGTGGAATGCACGGGCCCCTTTAATAATCGTGCAAAAACAGATCTGAGGGTCCGGATCTAAATCAAATTTTGAGTTACTTTAAGTGAAAAAAGGAAAAAAGGAAAAAAGAAAGAAAAGAGTCCACTGTATATTGTCAAAAAAGATCGTCTCTAACATATTATTTTTTTTTTAAAAAGGAAAAAAAATGAGAATTGACGACGTAATAACACAAATTAACCAGGTGCAAATGTAAATAAAAAATGGTCCATTTAATTTAAAAAAGAAAGAAAGCACTTGGTCTGGCTATTTATAGCATAACCAGTACTTGCTGTTATGATATCACGAATATACTATTTGTTTAGAAATGAATAAATTCTTAAACTCAATTGAAAAAAGTAAGATTTAAAAATTTAAAAGCAGATTTTTATAAGGTACCTTTTCATAATAAAAAAAGAGTTGACCTCTTTATAATAAAGCAAATGTCAAATTATTAATTTTTTGATTTCTTTTCTCCATACAAAATTGCCTTCAATTGAATATATGTTCCCCATTGTGTTTTTTATTTTTTTATGTTGGGGGGGGGGGGGGGGGGGGGGTGTGGGTTTCACGTATACCCCTCAAAATTCTCAAAATAACGTTTTCACCCCTCCAAAATTCATAATATAAAATTGACCTTTCTAAATTTCAAAACCTCACGAATTTATTCAATTTATTGTCTTTTCTACTAAAACGTATTTTAAATTTATAAAGTACCCATTTCTCTCCTTCATTAAAAACATGAACAATATATAGCATATTTAAAAGAAATTTCCAATAAAGCATAAATTTTTTTACTAACGATTTTCCTTCTATACTCTTCATAAATCTTGTACAAAGTAACCACTTCCCAAAACACCAATAGTGGACACATTTCATTTTATTTTATTTTTTTTTGCTCAAAACTTTGATATTAAATGCCGCAACTTTTGACCAAGAAAATAATCATCATTAGACAAAAAAAGGGCACATTTCATTTTATTTTATTTTTTTTCTGAAAACTTTGGTATTAAATGCCGCAACTTTTGACCAAGAAAATAATTATCATTGGACAAAGAAAAAAATTTGGGGCCCACATTTTATCAAAGCAACGAAAAGAAAAGCATTTTGTCTATCATTTAACATGGCGGACACCCAATTCGTATCCGTATTTTTCCCGTGTTAAATTTGAAATTCACAAAATAGCGATTAAATGATTTATCTATCTTTTTGGAATTGTA
>JAJGRW010000546.1:103728-139364 GCA_025461045.1 Carex parvula | reverse complement strand
GGGTTGATTGCTTAAGTAAAAGAAACAATTTTATCTTGAATTTTTCCTCGGGTTAGGTAAGTCGAACAACCCCCAGTGATGTTGCATCTTGGTGTTAGACAAGTTAGATAGTTTCTGAGTCATTTATCGCGAACTTTTTTCTTTCAAGATCGAGGCTAATCAGTGTGTGATTGAATGAGATCGACGTTGTTTTGTAGACAAACTTTGCTTTGTCTGTCCAATGATCGAATAAGATTCGACATCTGTTAGTTAGACAAACCTTACTTTGTCTTTCTTTTTTTTCTTTTTTTTTGGCGCGCAATGATAACTCGTGCGTTATGCAAGTTACGTAGCCCCCGAGTACTGCTTAACCTCGGGTTGAAAGTTGATTATAAATAATGAGTAATATATAGTAACAAGAGGTATTAATTAACCGAGGACATAATTGATGAACAATAAAGATGAGGCATGATCATGGAACTAAAACAGAATATTGAAAAGTAAATTCAAGAACATGGAAATTAAATAAAAATTGGGGGACTCCAGTATTGGAGGCCGCAGAACACTGGTGCAGCTTGAGTAGAATTCGAAAAACCCAAAAACAGAGATGTTTTGATTTTTTTTTTTTTTTTGAATAAATGTTATATATAAAAATTTCGGTTTTTATTTTGATCACTATCTTCATCACTCAACAAATTTGTATGCATTTGATACTTACAAATTATGAAGCTATCTGCGAAAATCTTGATATGGATCGAACGGCTCCGATTGGATATCGAACCGACTCTGATTTCGATTAAAAGGAGTTGTTCCCCATGAATATTTTATTAATTATTTTTTAGTAAAAACTCATGCTTTATTACATACACATTGAATTTGTTAGAAGAAGAAGATTGTTGCAAATTTGCTACTACCTTGTCAGTTAGTGGAAGTTGATTGAGTTTGTCCATTTTTGCATTGTAGTTCTATTATATTGGAGATCTTTTGTTCTTTTATTTTTATATTGTTATAGTATTTAAACATTACAAAAAGCTAATAATAGAGAGGAGGATTCACATGCTTTTATTTTTTTGCGTCTTTATTATATCTTCATTTTCTTATTTTTTAATAACAAAATCTTTAAAACTTTCGTACTAAAATAAAACCGTTAGATGTGATTTATATTATTTTCTACACATAAAAAATAATTATTTTTTTTGTTTTGTGTGTATATAAATTAATAGGTTAAAAAAATAACATTCAGAAAATACCCGCATTAACATATTTTTGCATGATTTTGATAACAATCAAAATAAAGTTGAAATATCATAATCATTTACATATACATAGAAAAAAAATATTGATCATATCTAACGGTATGTTTTGACATTTAAGTTTTAAATTTTAATTTATTAAATATTAAAAATGAATACACTAAAAGATGAAAACATTTAAACCCCCTAATTAGAAAATGTTCATTGGCAATAACCAACTGACCTTTAAGAAAGAACTGAATTCTCGTATAAAGTTATCAACTGTAACATTCTGCAAAATACATATATGAAATTAATAACTGAAAAATAAAATACGAAATGTCTGAATATAAATTTTCATAAAATATGTCACTATAAATGATCAGATAATTCTTGTAAATAAATTGGGATGTGGTAAAAATAATAAATGTTATTGGCAATGCATAAAAACATCCATGTCTTATGTTATGTATATTGAATGGTAAAGGTACGCGGTAGAATTGTCGCACCTCCGGATCGGAGGTGTGACATCAACCATATGTCAAAATCAATCAGTTTAAGTGTACCTAAATATCGACTAGGGTAAAAGTTGTTGAGTGAACTTAGAAATGGGATCAAGTCTAACATTAGAAAAAATATTATCCTCTTCTTAGAATTGAACTTCGACAATGAAAAGTTCACCTGATTAATTAAAGATGCTCCAAATAGATCATACGACCGTTTTTATGTTACTTTTATTTAATAACTGAGTAGTTGGATTTGTTGAAACTTGAAAGAACTAAATGGAATCTTGGTTCAAATCTAAGCCAGATTACTGCACTATATAGTTGTCGGGGAATAATGTTTCAACAAAAAAAATGTCATTAATTAATAATTCAACTGTTTAGTACGAAAAAAGGGACCGCTTTCAGTTGTACTCTAGTTGATATTCTCAAATTATTCTTATTTTCAATATTTTCTTACAATCTTTTTTTCATTCTTTTTTCTTAAGAAATGACAAGAGGTGCTTAACCACCTTTATAATTTTAAATTATGTATTATTGAAACATAATTAAATTTTATTTTTTGAAAGTTTTTTATATGGTTCAGCCTCCTCATAAAATGTTCAATGTATACTTAGAACTTTTACATATTATAATTTTACTTTGTAGTACCACACATTATATATTTTACATTTCAGTCTCGCATTTAGAACTTGATTGGTTATTAGAATATAGAGTAGAACTAGGGTGCTCCTAAGCTCACCAAGCCCTTCGTGAGCGCGACTCTAAAATCTATCGAATTGACTTCAAACGACATTTCTAAACCGTTAGATGTTCAATCTATATTAAAATGTGCTTGGAGACCAAATTTTACATTTTTTGGAATTTTTTTACTATTTATTAAGATGGTTTGAAAATCGCTGTTTTTATTAAAATTCTGCACCATTGGAAAACAGCGATTTTCAAACCATCTTAATAAATAGTAAAAAAATTCCAAAAAATGTAAAATTTGGTCTCCAAGCACATTTTAATATAGATTGAACATCTAACGGTTTGAAAATGTCGTTGGAAGTCAATTCGATAGGTTTTAGAGTCGCGCTCACGGAAGGGCTTGGTGAGCTTAGGAGCACCCTAGTTCTACTCTTAGAATATATGCTATTGTATGATATGCAGAGAAAACAAAAGATGTAATAAAATTGACACTAACTTGGTAAATTTTCTGAAGGCCAGGCAATGTTTTCCCCACTGAGAGAAACCTGTATATCAGTAATTAGCTCCATAAATTTTGGACCATTGCTATGCAAATTAAATGAAAGAAACTGCTCTCAACAGTCTCTATTCTTGTACTGTTTTTTGTTTGTTCACCTTTCTTTTTCTTTATAAGAAGCATTATTTTTGTAAAAGATACATTATTATTAAAGTTTAATATTTTTTTGTTGTACATCCAAATATTCTTTTTTTCAACCTAAGTTTAGTATGAATATGGAGAGATATAGATTTAATTTCCGTATGAAGTATTTAAAAAGAAAATAAATATCATGATTAGTATGTCCTTATTTAAAAATATTTTTATGGAATATTTTTTTATAACTTTAACCTCATGATTAATTATCGAAATTAAAAAGTAACTGGCAAAAACTTTCTTGAGTAAATTATATATCTTGTATAATTTACATTAGCATCTTTATTAAGGTGATATCATGATAATATGTATATAATTGAAAGGGTAAAATTGTCCAAACATCCTTCAGTGGGCAGAGTAAAATTATTTTCCATGCAGAACCTCCCAAATAAGGTTTCTTATTTCTCTTTGGTAAATTTTAATTAGTCTTCGTTCAAAGTCAGTGGATAAACAAACTGTGCTACGACTCTACTCTCTCTTTCTAAATTAACAACGCTTTTTCCGTTTCAAAAATATATATGGTGGATATATTTCTCTTTCACCGCATCTTTATTTGACACTTGACAGCGACACAAAAGGTGGTTTAAACCGAGATGAGCATGTCCGATGCGAATTTAAAACCTACACGAAATTTAGATCGAATCGCGAAACACGTGTTAGTGATAATGACCCCACTCTAACCTCAGTGGTGATTAGGAGGCAATTAAAGATGAGATCGAATCTTTGTTAACTAAAGGGTACTACTAATACGCGCGCGCCTCTGGTTATTTTTAGTAAATTATTGTATGATGTTGGGTTCTTTGCATATGAAGCCAAAAGTCTAAACTTTGATTTAAGCGAAATGCTTTTGGACGCATGATTTGAAATGTCCATTCCACCCAAGTATTTGTTGCTAATTTGTGTTGCTGCTCTATTTTCCATATCGAATTAAACCATGGTTTGATGGAATTATGGGTAGAGCCAGATTTTTTATCATATATATATATATATATAGGATTTTGCTAATATGCTACGCGTATATAAGGGCCTCTCCGTGCTAAGGTTCACTTTTTTAGTTTTCAAAATCCTAACGGTCGATCCGAACCGTTCAACATGATCTCCATATGAATATGTACTTGCAAACCAAATTTTACATTTTTTAGAATTTTTTAACTATTTATTAAGCCACTTTGAAAATCACTGATCCAATGGTCCAGCAGATTTTACTGTTGTATACAAATTAGTGTTTTTTCAAATTTTACTGTTGTGTACAAGCATGGAATCATAATTGAATCATCAGATTTCCATCACAGTGACTCGCTTTGGCGAATGGCAAGAAACAGAGATAGAATATCTAACTCCGTTTAAGAAATATAATTGAATATAGTTTGGCGAATATTCCAAAGCCACCATTCCACCAATAAGCAAAGTGGGACCCAACAACACGTGTCGACCTCCTAACGGTGAGATTCAAGGTGTTGCGGGTCTCGGCGTAAATACCCCAAAACCAATGGAATATAACAAATGGTGGGTGGATGCATGGTTGGTGGCCTTGTCGTATTATGGAATTGTTATAATTATTTATCATGAGTGAGGTTCCGGTACAATGCATAGTGTGTATTAATCTGTACTATGGATTAATATTTTTATTTTCAAAATTCAAACAATCGATTTGAACCGTATAATATAATTTTTCATGTAAAAATATACATGTAAATCAAATTTTACAATTTTTAGAATTTATTTACTATTTTTTTAGAAAGGTAGAAAATCACTTGATCCAAAGATTCTAAACCATTCAAAAATAGTGGTTTTCTACACATTTCAAAATATAGTAAACAAATCTAAAAAATATAAAATTTAGTCTGCAAGTACATTTTTATATAGATATCACGTTGAACAGTTTAGATTAACTATTTGGACTTTAAAAACAAAAATACTAATCCGCAATACATACCAATATATATGAGCTAGCTAGCTAGGTATAATATCATAACCTCACTCTTACTATACATATTATCATTATTATAAAAATGTATTATTTTATGTTAATTAGGAGGTGGGTCGCCGTCCAGGGCTTGGCCTTTTTGGCTGTCCATTTCTCTAATCTCTAGTCACTGGGTTATATTTTGTAAGAAAAGTTAATTGTGGGTTAATTTATTTATTTATATATTGACTGGAGTCTGGAAGCACGTATGCACACTCACTCATGCATTAATAAAATGGAGATATATATACACACACACACACACACACATTACTAGTAGCCATACTATGCACTAGTGGTCACTTCCCTGCCTTTCAGTTAGAGCTAGCTAGCATATCTTGTTTTCTTTTATGTTTGTTGTCAGTGGAGAGGAATATTAAATGCCCACGATTTTTACTTGCAACTTGTATATTATATTCTATCTGCATTTGTCTGGTCTTAATTACTGGTTTAGTAGTGTGTGACAGGTAGAGCAAATTCATGCATTTAGGTTTTTGGATCAAATATCTGGGAATCTTTTCTTCGCTACTGATCAGCCTACTTGAACTGACATTTGCACAGCTAGAGAAGTTATATATATATCCATGAAATATAATTGCTATGCAATGAAAAGCACAGTAAGTAAATTGACATTTGTTTTACTTGTTCTGTGATCTTATCTGATTCTTTCATACTGATAAAACAACTGATTTGACGGTGTAGTACCAGAAAGTACCTATATACAATTTTTTTTATTTGAGGAAAGAGCATATGCATCGGCTTGCTTCTACTTTCAGAATTTGCGTTGTCAAATTTCATTTTTTTCGCTCTCCACGATGTAGACGTCTTACCAATTTTGAAAGATTTTATTTTGTTTTCAATCTCTCACGCCGGCGAAAACAACCAATCAAATTCGGTGATGTAGAGGTTTAAAGAAATTAAAGTTAATTTCAGGGAATGCTTAATATTAACTTAATTTTTATTATCTTCTTGACAGCTGTCTGAAATTTCTACCAAGCATTTAAAGAAAAAAAAAAACAGTTGGCTGAAATTGCTAATTAATTTTAGAGATGAAGATGCTCTAAAATAGCCAATTTACCTACTTAGGAAAAAATTATTACTTAGAAAAAAATATTGCAAGATTAGAAGGTACATGAAGGAAGTGAAGGAAGAAGAAGAATGATCAAATGTCTTGGTGAAGAAATTATAATTCGGTACCAGCCGTTGAGCGACAACTGTCAACTGGTACATGAAGAGGTTGCAGTGATGTATACAGTGGCATATTTTGAATCGTGACATATTGTCCAGCATTAATTGGTCCCTAAATTTAGGCTTGAAACTAACATTTGTGCCATTCTTTTTTGGGTCTGGCAAATTAATTTGTCTCGTTTCAAGCACCTTTTGCAACGGGCTGAAATTTTGGAAAAGTAAATGGGCTAAAGAAACCTGAAATTTATTTTAAGGCTGCTGATAGTCCTCTTACTGTTTTGCACTTAATTTCCTTATTCTGGGCCTTTGGTTACTTGAGCAATAGGCCCAGTATTTTATCTATAGCTCATTTTGTTTTTTTACAACAAAAGCCCAAAACATGGTTTTATGCCTTTGGAGTGCTGTACAAATCTAATCCAATTTGCTTGTGTTGTCAATTTATTTTTATCATATGAGCGAAAATGTTATATGCTTAACTAGGTGATATGAAACTAGGAAATGTTTTGTTATATTAACCAGCAAATAACTTCTCCGGATTTGATAAAATAACAGATATATGCTATGAGCCTATGCTGGAGTGGAATTCAGATCCAGTGCATTACATGACCGTGTAGAATGAGATCTGAGTCATATGTTTTCATCTACCACGAATCTCGAAACATAACTATATTTAAATGCAGAAATATACACAGAGAATCAGACAAGCAGCGGTACAAAATTGACGATGGACATTTGTCCTATTTAAATCTAGGCAAGTTTAATATTATGTATTTAAATTCACTTAATTTAAGTAAAGAGCCTATCAGGAAGTTTACTTGCTTATCAGTTCCATGGAGGGAGAACATGGTATAACCCTTATGCTTGGTCAAGGGACAGATAGATATACATGAAGAAGAGAGAAGAACAGGTCCAGCCAATTAGACTGGCAAGTGAAGACTGCAGCTGTGTTTTAATTTTGAGTTTTATCAGGGTCATATACGCTTTTGTCTATTAGGCTTGTGGGTACTTGTATTTAGATGATATACTACTGATTTGGGTTGTATTTTGTTGGTTTTGGTGGTGCTTTTCTTTTTTACTATGTATGTATTATGGTACCAGATATCATATGTGGTACCAAAACTATAACTCTGTATTGATTTTAAGTTGAATGGAAATCAGTGGGTAACTCCCACTTCTTTAAAAAAAAAATTAACTTAATTTAAAAGAAAATTATAATTAATTATGATATATATATATATTAAAAATCAAGGATAAGCACATGCCAGAACTTGCTTCTCAACGTAGATCTATCCTTGTTACGAGATCCAAGAATAGTTGAATAATAACAAGATAAAAATTTATATTACTTGTTATTCATTTTTCTATGCTATAACAAATAAAATGAAGGATTCTAACAAAAGGCGTATATAAATTGTGATTATTTAAATGCAATCAACTCTTAATGGGTGGAATATGCATGATTTAATTAAGTTTGATACCTAGGTGGAGGAGGACGACCCAATATGGCCTTTACGTGGTTTCTTTTAATTAAGCTGCCACTTGGTAGCATATGCATAGCCTCACACGTGCACCGATTTTGTAGTTTTGTACAACATGTGCGGGCCTAAACAAAATGCATTCAAAACTTCAAACCATTACAATGCTGGAAATAAATTAGCTTAAATTCTGAGATCGGGTACTGTTCACTCTAAAATTCCTGCAATTTAAAATTCAGTCATCAAATTTTTTTCGAGAACGCATCTTGAAACAGCTAGTTTTTCCTTACACGCATTTCGGAACAGTTCAACGGTTGGATTCGGATTGCAAGAATTTCATGATGAACAGTACCGACCTCGGATTTTAGCAGATTCGGGTCCTTACAATGCTACATTTTTTGTTCCTCCTATGGAGGTTATCAACATATCGGGTCCGTACCGGGTCGAATAGTATCGAGTAAAACTGTAGGAGTGTTTTTATTTGTTTGGTTGATGACTAGTCCTCTGAGTTAACTCAAATTTTGAGTTAAGATCAGAACCGTCCGATTTAAATCCACTAATATTAAACGGTACATTAGGATGCACATTTATAGAGGGAGAGGACATGGAAGAGAAAAAAAAATGTTAAAAAGGAGAAAATATAAAACACTTTGGAGTTTGGACTCTAACAGTGGGTCTTATTGAGAAATAAACTTTAATCTATTTGAGTGGTTTAATTTTAAACGGATTAACTTTATACTTACGGCTAATTAAGTTGGTCTAACTATTTTGTATTTGTTAACTTAATTAATTAATTAATTGAGATCTAAAACTCTTATTTCATAATTTAGATATCAATCAAACACATCTAAAAAACATTACAAAAATAAGAGAGAGAAAAAAAAGGAGTGTCTATGTTTTTTCATATATAGAAGTATCGGTAGAATTTTTACTGATATAAAATCATATTATAAAATAAGAGAGAAAAGAAAAAAAGAATACCTCTGTTTGCAAAAAGATTTTTTTTTTTTTTTTGAGATTTTGCAAGTATTAAACAAAATGCCCCTGAACAGAAATATTCCGACACAAATTTATTTCATTCAAATTGACAAGCAACATGGGGAGCAAGTGGAAAAAAAATAAAAAAAACCTTTGGATAAATGGAACTTTTACCGATCTAAAGTTTAAATCGGTAAAAATTCTACGGATTCTTCTATGCATCAAAAAATCAAGATACTATTCTTTTTTCTCTCTTATTTTATAGAGTAGAACTAGGTTGTTCTTAAGTTCACTAAGAACCTTAGTGAACTAACTCTAAAATCTTCAAATTAATTTTGTATAGAGTCAAGTGGTCAACAAAACATTCAAAAAATAAATACATTAAAATTAATTTATAAATTTTATAATTTTGACTGCTTGCCTGTATACTAAATTAATTCGAAAGTTTAAATTTTTGCATGTAAACGCATCACTCGTGAGGTAGATGAATTTCAACTCAAATTCGTTGTTTAAATCAAATCTGATAAATTTTAGAATTAAATTTACAGATCGCAATACTCTTTCTTTTGCATCAGATCGCAATATTAAAAATTTAATCTGGTTGAGAATTTTGGTAAACAAATTAATTATAAATATTTCAACTAGAAAATTCAATTAGGCATGAATCTGAAATTGTTTTGTAGAAATAAGAGTTCAAAAACAAATTGAAAAGAAAATTTATACTATCAGTTATTCCCTTTCCTTCGTTATTATTTTAAATGTATAATTCAAATAATATTTTACTAACCTAAATAGTACAATTTTTTTAAATAATATTTAAAAAATAATAAAAAATGAATGCATTAAATAACTTATAAATCTTCATTTTTTTAACGTTTTACTTTGTAGTGGATGAATTATGATTTTTCAAAATTTTGCACAAACACACATTACTCGTGAAGTAGATTGATTTCAATGTTTGAATTCGTTGTTTGAAGTCGATTTGATATATTTAAGAGTTAAGGTCATTAAGTCCTCTTGATGAGTCTAACACACGATAGCCTCACTCCAAAATTGGAGTAAGCTAACATAAAATATGTCGAATTAATTGGTTTCAAATAACGAATTCAAACCACTGAAACCGATCCACTTCAAGAGTGATGCATGTACATGCAAAATTTTGAAATTTTCGAATTTATTTAGTACATAGTCAAGCAATAAAAAATGATGAAAAATGAATGCATAAAATAACTTATAAGAAGTTCATTTTTTACCGTTTGACTTTGTACTGAATGAATTCGAAACTTTCAAAATTTTACATGTACACTCCACTTACAAATTATATTGATTTCAATGGTTTAGAATTATTGTTTGAAGTCAATTCAATAAATTTTGAAGTTGTGCTCTCTGGATAAGCACAATACACGCTAGCTTTACTCCCAAAATTAATACAATTTTCGTACTAATTTAAATAACACTATTTTTCACTATTTTTATCTGCGAATTCTAAGTTTGGAGCGGAGCCGAGTAGAGTGGGAAAAATGGCACGGCGGAGCTGGCTCCTCACAAAACGTCACGACACGCGTGTCAGTTATGTGCCGTAACTCGCGTGTCCCGTGTTGTGATCATTCGCGTGCCATGTTCATTTTTTGAAACTTTGGCACGGCACGGCACGTCACGTGAAAGATCTAGTCACGACACTGCACAATACCTGATACGCGAGTCACATGAATCTTGAATAAACTAACTTAAATTATGATTAAATGGTCACGCGAGTCACGTTTGGTCACGGCACGTTTGAGCACAGCGTGTCTCGCGTGCTGTGACCACCTCTCAACATTTTGATCAAGGCAAGGCACGGCACGACACAACACGAGACCAAAATCACAGCGTGTTAGTCACGTCACGGCACTACACAGCACGTTTTTTCCACTCTAGAGCCGAGTGTTGGTTAAAAACGAATTTACCGAGTTGGGTTGGGTTGGGTACTTGGGTTGGATTTGCGAAGTTGAGAGCAGCCTTTGAAAAAGGTTGTGCTCAGCTTTAAATGCATGATTCCCGCAATCATGCTTGCCACCGGCCTTAATCCCCTTTTTTTGGAGAGCCGATAAGTAGTAATTAATTAACACGCCTAAGCGTAATTAAGAGAAAAAAAATACAGCGCTCAGTGCTTTGGTCCAATGTGTACTAATCATTGATATAAATATTAACTAAATCTTTTCATTTGTTTAGAACTTTAGATGTATCGTATTATTTCATATTGTTACCATATATGATAATTGATCAATATAAAAAGTATATACAATAATGTTTATTTGTGTATTTAGCTATATAATATATAATTATTATCATAATTTGATTTATATACAACACAATACATAGATTTATTTAATTAGTAAGTAATATTCTTTTAAAAATAATATGATCAATAATTATAAAGTTATATATTTTATGTTATTATGTATATGATGTTTATGATATTATGTACATGATGTGTTTAAAATAACATATTTTATTTGTTTTCTTATATTTTCGGGTTAGGTGGTATAAATTATTAATTTATTTGATAATTATTTGTTTAAGTAAAGATCAAAAATCAAGCCTACTCAACTATTAAATATTCACAAGAAATTTCTCTATTTGAATTTTCGAACATGTAATTTGATCATTATTTGTTATTTGTTTGTTATTTATTAACCTAAATATGTAAGATTAATATTTAAAGGGTAAGTGTAGAGTTTGAGTAAAACTAATTTTATATGGATACATGTACAAAAATACCTCCATCCATGTATTTTATTTTTGGGATCGACTAACAGTCTCCTTCATTCAGTCTCCTAAACGTCCCCCTAACTGTCAAAGTACAACTGTCAGTCCCCCTAACGGTCAAAGTACAACTGTCAATCCCCCATTCAACAACATGGAAAGTATTCAGACCTAAGATATGAAGTATTCATATATAATTCATCAAGTATTCATACCTAAGATATCAAGTATTAATTCACATACAAACTGGGGACCATTACTTTTCGGGGGCAGTAACTGTCAGACTGCATTGGGGACCACAACCAAAAAGTCACGTGGATCACACCACCAGTCCCCAATTCATTGATTAAATTAATTCACATACAAAATGGAAAGTATGAATAACTAAGATATCAAGTATTCATATATAATTCATCAAGTATTCATATCTAAGATATCAAGTACATAAAAAAAAACTGGACACAATACCTACTCATCTTTTACACGTTTTTCAAGGTGGTTTTTTTTTCTCCGTTCAATCTAACCAATTTTTGGGACGATCTATGAGGAATTTTGCAAATCTAAAACCACGAACGTGTTCTACACAATTTTCTCTTTCAAATGAGATCCATGATGACATACTTTTACACTTTTTTAAGGTATCAAATATTCAAATATGAAAAGTATTCATACAAAATGGAAAGTATTCATACCTAAGTTATCAAATATTCATATATAATTCATCAAATATTCATACTTATGATATCAAGTATTTGAAGAAAAAAGCTGGACTCATCTTTTACACGTTTTACACGTTTTTCAAAGTGGTTTAATGATTGACAAAGTTAGTTAGAATTGGGGGACGTTTAGGGGACTGGAGTGGAGGGACAACATATTTACTCTTTATTTTTACCATATCACATACAATTTGTGTTTTGCTTTACATTTTAAGATAATTTTGAAATGCTTTTCCTTGTTTAATCTAAAAGTTCCATAACTAATGATTTCTTACGCTCTTCAAGAAGATGTATTTATTTATTGCTTTCATTTTTGTCTCAACTCATCACCAAAGCAGTCAAACACTAAGTGGGCATTTTACTAAGCTCGCATTATTAAAACCAAATAGAAAAAGAGGTCAACGAAATCCAAACGATTCTTTGCCAACTCCAATAACTTGAAAATTAATAATAACAATAACCTAGATCGCATCGGAATTGGGTTTCTCCAATAGACTATCATCCAAGGCCACATAATTAATTAAGGTCTATTGACAGCCTAACTAAGTAGTATATAAATATAAGACCAGAAAAATCAAATACCCTAAGGAATTGTTTAGATGTAGTATACAGCCAGTATCATGACCAAAATCACATGGTGGTAAGTAATGTGGTACCCAATTTGGCGATTGAAACTTGATATGGGCAAATTTTTGAATTCGTATCCTTTGTATTAACTCAAAAGGGAATCTTTTGAGTTAATGCATCTGGACCATCCGATTCACTTTAAGATCCGTGCAAATTAGATCCGCACTAATATTAAAGAGCCCCTATGTTAAAATTAGACAGCCGGATTGACTCCGTTTAATATTAGACGGCCGAGATGCGTTAACTCAAAAGATTCCCTTTTGAGTTAATGCAGAGGATACGTGTTCGTTTCTCCATTAAAAAAAAAGGCAGAGTTGATGTGTTTAATAAATGATATGTAGGTCTTATGATTATCGGAAGTAAATTTGAGTCTGATGGGCATCATAAGTTCATAATCATTCGATACGTTTTAAAAATCGTGTGTGCTCCGCTCTGAAATTTGGTGTACGAATTTTAAAGTGTATCAGATGGCTCTGATGTCCATCGAACTCAAATTTACTTCCGATAATAATTATCGGACCTAAACTACACTCTTCAGTCTTCAATTAATGACACTTTATGCATGTGTAATTTGGGTTTTGAAGAACTGATCAAAGAGTTTAAATTTACTATTTATTTATTTAAGATTTTAAAATTGACAACTGACACAGTTGACATATACACACACACACACAAACACATCTTTCGCCTCGGATTCCCTTTCTTCTTTGTATTTTACTAAAATAGTGTTCTACTGTTCTAAATAGGTGTTTTTCAGAGGAGTGGCTGCTCTGCTTTTTAGGGATTAAACATCGTCTCCAGTACCTTACAGGAAAAAAGGATGGAAATTGACAAATCATTTTGCCCCCATGTTTTCATCTCGTTTGTGGGCAGGATCTTTCTCGTGATTCTCGCCGGAGAGATGCTGTTTCTAATTCCATGTATGGCAGAGTAGTGGAGTAGTTGGGAATTCACATCCTCTCCGGTACCGTAATAGGGAATCTCTTACAATTACCGGATCTGAACCGTTCTTTTTAACTTGGCGCGAATCTCAAAGCAAATAATACTACCCCTGTTCTAGCCCGAATCTCAAAACGGCTGAGAGTTAATCTCAAACCGTAAAGTGAAGGGAATCTTTTACAGTAATGGAGAGGATACTTGTCCAGTAGTTGGACTAGAAAATAAATACAGCTTCACAAAGGGGAAAAAATTCTATATCAGAATTCAGAAGTGAGGCTATGGTTATATGCACATTACGGCTCTACTAGTACAATGAATTTATATATTTTCAAAGTTCAAACAAGTTAATCAAAACTGTTAAACATGATCTGCGTGTAAAAATATATTTGTATACTAAATTTTATATTTTTTTACTATTTTTTAAAATAGATAAAAAATTATTGTTTTCGGATGGTCCATAATATTTAGTACAAATGATATTATACCTATTTTAAAAAATAGTAGAAGTTATGATATACCTATTTTAAAAAATAGTAGAAGCTCTAAAAAATATAAAATTTGATCTAAAAATACATTTTCATAGAGAGATCGTGTTTAACGATTCTAATCAACTATTTAATATTTAAAAGTAGTGATATGGATCCATGTACAGATCGATCCATAATATGCATATAACTATAGCCCCACTCTTCTTATCAGAGTACTATTCTTATAAAAATTTTATAATGTTTTCTACTATCATAGTAAAATCTAAGAAAATAATTTTATTATCAGAGTTTAAGGTTTTCATTCTTTTTTTATAATTTGATCTATTTTTGAAGGATAGAGGAAATTCACAAATCTTGTATAATATTGTGTTTAGTAAAGCTTAAAACCTAGGACTTTGCAAAGATCAAATCTACTAGCTTACAACTATATATACGGTGTCCATGATTTAATAAATATAGAAATTAATAAGCACTACATACAATATTTACTATTATATATGGATTCCAAGTTCGATTAATCTCTTTCTTTGCTTTGTAAAATTTGACGATAATATTGATAGAAGCAACTTGAAGAGAATATATTCTCTGTAAATACATTGTATTCGGATTATTTTGCCATTTATCAAGTCAATAGTTCAGACTTTGGTTAGTAATGAAATTATGTCTAGCTAGTAACTTCTGTAGAATAATGCAAAAGACAAAATATTACATGCATCTCTTATAACTAGCCGATTGAACGGTCCAGTTACCGAATTCACATCCTCCCCGGTACCGTAATAGGGAATCTTTTACAATTATTGGATCTGACCGTTCTTTTTAACTGGGCACGAATCTCAAAGCCCAATAATACTGCACCTGTGCTAGCTCCGAATCTCAAAGTGGCTGAGAGTTAATCTCAAACCGTAAAGTGAAGGAAATCTTTTACAGTAATGGAGAGGATACTTGTCCCCAGTTACCAACCAAAATTAACGATATCAACAATCTCTTAAGCAACAGTAAGTTATTTATAGCACATGACTGCAGTAATGACAATATATTAACATGTTAACAAATAATTTACATGCTGGAAGAATCATATATAGCACATAGTACAAACGGTCCTTGACGGATACGTAAGGTGGGGCCTATAATTTGGTACTTTGTTATTAATTAAACCAAAAGGTAAAGAGATCCTACTCACTGTGAATTATTGATGCATGGCCTCTTTAGAAATGCAACCTTAAAAGAGCTGTTCTTTCCTGTAAAGCTCCCCACAAAACATGCGAAGCATTCATAAATCATAATCATAATATTAAAATTTTAATCCTGAAGCTTCCTTCTTCCTCCGGCGATACCAGATAGATATGATTAGCTTTCTATCGTAACATCATACGGAAAAGGAAAAAATGATTTGCTTTCTGCGTGGCTTTCAATTTTTAATCTTGGTATAATAATTCCTGCTATAGCTATCTATCATGCTATGGACGAAAAAGGTTGGTGGTGGTGTTATAATTCACTTTTCTTTTCTTTTTGTTGCTTGAGAGTTTTCTAATTTTTTTAATGCGCTGCCATTCACGCCATTTCATATATATCTTTTCGGATATATATTAAAATTTGAGAAAATGAAGAATTATTTTATTAAGGGTGGGGGTTTTGGCCAAAGTTTCATCCAAAGCCAGATTTAAATTGTCTAATTTGCATCAAAATTCGCACAAACATTTAGATTCAATGAACTATTTAAATTTATTAATTAAGATTATTTAAATATGTTTGCACGAATCTCAATGCAAATCGGACATTTCGACGAGACTTTGTTGATCCAAAGCCATTTGGACAAAACCCAATCCGTTGAAATATTTTTTAATATTATCTCCTTAGATATTTATTAAATATCTTATCTGATAACAACAATTTAATAAAGCAAATTAAATATTTGAAAAAGAATGTAGAATTGATACATTAAATATTTGAATGGTTAATTTATTTCGAAATTCCAAAATTGACTATATCCCCCGAGAATTCGGATCCAGTGAAGTAATCTAATTTTTGGGTTTTAAATCGGGACCGTCCGATTCAGATTCAAGATCATCCATCTCGAAGTGGAGCGCACACATTCCGACAAAGAATTCAAATCCCGAGACGATCTCGAGCGACAGAATCGAATCGGACGGTTCTGATCGAAAACCCAAAAGTTGGGTTACTTTAGGAGATCCGGACCCTTAGCATAATTTACTATCCGTATCGAATCCCGGCCGCTTGATCTTAAACGACAGATTAACTCTGAAAACAATATTATAATTTTGGAGCTAGGTCTTTTAATGTGTTTTGGTATTCTGTGCTCGTTAGGGACGAGGTCAATTTGGGTCCGATGTCCATCGGACTCAAAGTGAGTTCGATGGGTTCGATGACCGTCCGATCTGCTTTAAGATGCGCGCTCACAACTTTCTCGTATGTTTTAAAATTGGTGTGCACGAATTTTAAAGTGGATCGGACGGTCCCGAAATTCATCGGACCCAAGCAGCTCTCGTTAGGGACATCTTTTAGATCATTCTTGCGCTACATTTTAATGTAACTATTTTTTGTTAAACTATCTTTCGTATAAACATCTGAGTGTTGGATTTTATGAAAGAAAAAGAATAAATAGGGATGGAATTAGAAAATTTAGATTAGAGTGGGTAAAATATAAACTGTCGAAATCTTTATCCATATCCTAAAAAAAAGAAAATTCAAATATGCCCTCAGTTTATAAAATAATCGAAATATGTCATCTAGCTGGTATTGCAATGCTAGCGGTAGACTAATGTGCCCTCGAGTTCGATTCCTCCTTGAAGTGTGTTTTTTGTTTTTATACTTCTATGAAAACCAAAAAAGGGAATGTCATTGGCGTGAATTGAATCCTAATTCTCTTGGATGAGAGTCATCAATACAAAATAACAAGTCACACTCAAATTTGTCTTATATTTCAATTTTTAATTATTATATACAATAATATTTTCTATTTTTTAACACGACACGACAAAAGTATCTGTCTAGCTAACACAACATGATACGAAAAAATTACTCATCCAACTGACATAACACTAACTCTAAGAACAACAAATCACAACACAACACGTACACGACATGTTTACAATTCGTTGTTTATTTGTTTGTATGGTTTCAAAACAGAATGGAGACATAGGTTTAGTAGGGATTGAGCTTTGACTGGTTTTGATTGGTTCATAAGTCTAGAACTCTGGATTGTTTAAAGTGTTTCTGGTACGTCCTATCTCGGGTGGAGTAGGCTGTATGAGAAAAATGGATTTCTGAATTGGACTCGTTCTGTCTCGAGATGACAGACCGAGATGAGAGTGATTTTAGAATTGGAAATGATTTGGAGATATTCGGACTCTAAACTGTATGATATCTCTCTTAGCCAAATTTTCAACCCTTGTTCAATGGTTTGTATAGCCTTATATAGGCCGTCCCATAACCGCTATCCCGCACTGCCCACTACAAAGTTCTGGCTCAGATGAACCTCAGGGGAGAAATCGGGGTTTTGGATGAACAGGCCGATGTCGACCGGTTAGAGGTGGCCGACCAAGGTTTTGCTTGACTCCTTGCGGTTGAACTGTTATATTGAGACCAACACTGCGAGGTTGCTCTAGTGTAGCGTTACGGGGTCGAATCGCCGGGTTGGCAAGTATGGTTCTTGGGGGTCGAAGACCTCTAGGGGGAGTTTCCTCTACTGGCATCCCAAGGTGCCCACCTAGCGACAAGCTCGCAGGAGGTTGGGTGCTGCTTTTCGGTTGGAGGTTGTTGTGAACCCCCGGAGGAGGTGGGATTGAAGCACCTGTTTGAGCCATCTAATTATTCAAGGAAGAGCTAGCAGTGGCCCCATGGTGGTTGATACGTCCTATATTGGAGAGAGTAGGTCGTATGGGAAAAAAAAGAATTTTCCGGTTGGGCTCGCCCTGTCTCGAGGTGACAGGCCGAGATGAGAGTGATTTTAGAATCGAAAATGGTTTGGAGATATTCGGATTCTAACCTGTATGATATCTCTCTTAGCCAAATTTTCGACCCAACTATGCTTTGTCGGGTGAGCCTTTCCTGGGCCCTATTTTTTTTTATCCCGGGTTGACCCCGAAAGGGGGTTCGAGTCCCGGACTGTTCTTGATCTAAGACTGTCTTGTTGAGCGTCTAGTTTTTACGAACTTGAACTTTTCGTATTGATTCTGAATTGGCCTCTCTAAGAGCTCTGAAACCCGACTCTTTCATGGTCCGTTAAAAGTGAGGGCCTCGAGAAGATGGCGCTATCAGTTTCAAATTAATGTTTGGGTCCAGTCAGTTCTTAATTATTGGCAGCTTGAGTTTAGAAGGGATGAATCTAATTTAATATCGGATATTCGGATGGGTGATAGATTGGGCTAGGTTTAAATTGGGTTTTTGGGACCATTGACTTTTAGGAAAAGTATTGGCTCGTGTCAGATTTGATTCAGACGATGCTGCAGTATTTTGTCGTACTGAGTTCATTAGACATTTTAGAAAAATTCGGTTATTTTATTTTATATTGAATTTGTTTTATAGTAATTAGATCAAATTCGATGTTGTATTTTTTTATCTGAAATAAACAGTTTAAATTTACAAGAGATGTAGCGAGTCTTTACTCTTTAGATATGAGTATATGCTCACTTGACCAGTAATTGCTATCGAAGCGTTTGATTTTTAGAAGCACCTGATTTTAATCATTCTTTTTTACCTTGTAATATTAGTTAACGAGTGAGGCTATGATAATATGCATATTACTTAGCAGGTCGTACTATAGACTCGTATTTCTATCTATAAAGTTCAAATAATCAATCTAAATTATTCAATATAATTTTCACATAACATATTGCAGATCAAATTTTATATCTATTGAAATATTTTTACTGTATTTTTAGATAAATAAAAAAATAAGGTGATTTAAATATTATGGGATCATCGAGAATTAGCATTCAATTTAGTAGCAAATGCACGTAGTCTCTGCGTGGGAGGTCATGGGTTCGACATCTAAATAAGGGAAATCCTGTGTAGTAATAACAGTGATATAGAATTTGAAGGTTTGATCTTTATCTTTCTTTAAAAAAAAATAATAATATATATTCTGGATCATATGAAGTTAGTGATTTTTTTGTATCTAAGAAAATAGTGAAAAAGTTATTAAAAAAAATGTAAAATTTGATATCCATTATTTCATACAAAGGTCATATTTAATGGTTCAATTCGATAGTTTAAATTTTGAAAATATAAATATGAATCCATAGCACACATCGATTCATAATATGTATATTATCATAGCCTCACTTTTAGCCAATGTTTTTAAATGCAATTTTATTCATGCATATGGAATATCACTGCATACTGCATATGTGATATACAGTCGTGTATGCGGATTTTAATCTAGATTTATATATGTAAATTTTAAAATGAGCTGTCAATTCCCTCTGTCATGAATCATGACAAGCCAAAAATATAATGCCACACAACATTAGAGCCTAGAGGGAGACTTTTGATCTAGTACATCATTGTAAGTTAGTTGTGAGAACATATTAGGTTGTTGGATTGGCACAATCTGCTTTCAAATTCACAAATTGTGTGAGGTACCATCTACTATAATTTTCCCAATAATTCAGTTATGTTTTGCTTGATTAATGATTTTGCAAATGTCATTTCCTTAGATTCCTTCTATGGTATAGTCAAGTTATTGAGAATTGTTGTTGAGTGATCTGATCTCCTACATCATCTCTCTGTGTGGTAACACATGTAATAGGTGGTTATTTTTTAGTATCCATGGTGAAGTACTAAAGCGTCCGTATTAAAATCCGTATATTCCTACTTTGTATGTAAATTTTGGGAAGGCATATTTCGACTTTGTTTGTGAATTTCAATTGATTCATCATAATAAATTCGTCGTATTTAAAAGGTTAATCATCATTCTCTTCAGTTTTAGAGATTACTGATTCGAAATTAGTGTCAACATCGTAAGCGGATGAAGAATTTTAAGTTTCATCTCAATTTAAAAAAAATATTTCAAAATCGTGCTTTATTTATTTATTTATTATTATTATTATTATTATTATTTTTTTTTTTTTGATAAAAGGCAAGTTACCCGTTTCATTCAAGCTTTATTTCTATTAGAGTGAATCTATGGTACTATGCATAACACGATTTGGTTTGTGATACAGATTAATATTTTTGTTTCCAAAATTCTAATAGTCAATCCGAACCGTTCAACATAATTTTCATATGAATATGTACTTGTAGACCTGGTTTTATATTTTTTAGAATATTTTTACTATTTTTAAAGATAGATAGAAAATCACTGTTTTTAGATGGTCCAGAATTGTCAGATGAAGTGATTTTCTACCTATCTTAAAAAATAGTAAAAAAATTCTAAAAAATATAAAACTCAGTATGCAAAAGTACATATTCATATGGAATCTTGTTGAACGGTTCGGATCGACAGTTAGAATTTTAAAAACAAAAATATTGATCCGTATTACGAACCAACTTGTGATATGCATAGTACCATAGATTCACTCTTTCTATTATTATAATAAAGTTTACTGGCTTTAGAAACTACGTAAATTTGTGCCATACTTCAAGCGAATTAATAACGAAAACGTCTTACATAGTTACATGATAAATTGAAAATGTAATATTCCTATTGAGGCAAGTCATATAGTTTTGAGCCTCGTAATCTATGCTAGAAAACAACGAATACGTCTCAACTTTCAAGGATGCAATACAGGAATACAAAATTTATCAAAGGTCATGGATTCCGGCCGAACATCGCTATTTTATTTGACCAATTGTCGTGGGACCGTAACAGTCAACAGCATCGATAAACTTGAGTATTATATGGCATACGGTATGCGGACAATATGTGGTTTTTACCTGGCAGGCGGGGATCTAAGGGTTCGGGAAGTAATAGTGGGTCCCAGATGTCAGGTGAGTTCTTTACAACTAAGATTTGCTTTTATTACAGACTCACAGTTCGCCTTTAACCTAACGATTAGGAAACAAAGGGAGACAAGGTTACACGTACCGTGCGGGTCACCGCGAGTGACGCGACTCGTCGAGATTCTATAGTTTCTCAACTCCCAAGAGTAGCTTACTAGCTAGCTCACATTCCCTCACCTCTCTCTCTCTCCATCTCTCTGTGCCGCTTCTGTCACTCTTGTCGTCTTCCAATCGTCGCAGCTCTTCTACGAATACATTTTCTTTCCCTCTTCCCAGCTTAAACCCAGTAACCCAGATCACCAATGCAGGATCAAACACGAACAAGGACTACTAACGAATCGCTTGCGAGGGGGAGAACTACTGACAGAAGGAATGGCGGTGGATTCGGGCAATGGAGGTGCAACAGCCGAGGGATCGGGCAAGAAGGATGAGAAGAAGAGGCCGGAGCAGAGTGTGGCCTTTCACGAGCTGTTCTCCTTTGCTGACAAGTGGGACCGCCTCCTCATGGCTGCTGGCAGCCTCGGAGCTGTCGTCCATGGCGCTGCCATGCCCGTGTTCTTCCTCCTCTTCGGAGAGCTCATCAATGGCTTTGGTAAGAACCAGATGCACCTCCGCAAGATGACGGATGAGGTCTCCAAGGCAAGTATTAGATCGTATTAGACCATATCTCTCTTCCATTTCCATATTAAGTTGTTTATTTGTTGATGTCTTGCTCTAATTTGTTTGTTTTCTTTCTTCTCGTTCAGTATGCTCTGTACTTCGTCTACCTTGGGCTGGTGGTTTGCGTTTCCTCTTACGCCGGTGAGCTTTCATTTTTGCATTATGTTACTTTTTTTAGTTCTTTTGCAAAAAAGAAAAAAAAGTTAGTAAAAGAGAGAAAACAATCTTAAGGATTCAAACGAAAAATCACTGGCGGGGTAGGACTAAACAACCTTTTCATTACTTTCCGCCTCTCGCATCTTGATTATTTTCCTCTGGGTTTTTTTTGCAAAAATGTCCCTCTACTCCACCTTTTTTTTATGTTAAATGGACATTAATCTTACTGTTGGTAAGTAGTCGCTGTTTAGAGCTAAGCTTTATCTCAACGTTTGTGCAATGTGTTGCAGAGATTGCTTGCTGGATGTACACAGGAGAGAGGCAAGTAATTGCTCTGAGAAAGAAGTATCTTGAAGCTGTGCTGAGGCAGGATGTAGGTTTCTTCGACACTGATGCACGCACAGGTGATATTGTTTTCGGTGTCTCCACTGATACGCTTCTTGTACAAGACGCCATTGGAGAGAAGGTAATTTCATAATTTTGTCTTTTTAGTTGAAATTACTGCAACACCCCACTTTTGTCTTTTTAGTTGAATTAGTGCAAAATCACAATTAATGAGAGCTTGTAAAACAGGTGGGCAACTTTATTCACTACCTTGCTACCTTCTTTACTGGGCTTGTTGTTGGTTTTGTTGCTGCTTGGAGGCTCGCATTACTTAGTGTTGCTGTCATACCCGGCATAGCTTTTGCTGGAGGCCTATACGCATATACTCTCACTGGACTTACATCCAAGAGTCGAGAATCCTATGCCAATGCTGGTATAGTAGCTGAGCAGGTAAACTTTTTCTCCCATATTGGTGTTTTTATTCATACGTACCCTTACTGAATATTTTTTACAATCCAAAATATTTATGTTATTTTAGTTTCTATTGAGGGTTATTGGCTGGAATTATTGGGTGTCTTATTGTAGATCAAAACTTGGGAGGTCAAAAATGATAATTATCTCTACATATATTACACGCAAAAGATTATATGAAATGCATGATTGGAATCTAAGGATTGGTAGCTGATGCGGGAAACACTCCAGCAGGAGACCATTCTAGGGACTAGGTACTTTTCATGTGTAGATGTTTGGTTATGCATTCGTGTGTAGGAAGACTATTTGTTGTTTTGTTGAAATAGAGAAAATTAGGTTGAATAAACCCAATCAAAATTCCGTGGTGGCAGCCAAATGAAATTTTTCTGTATTGGCCCTTAGCTCCTATAATACACATGTTTCCCCTTTATCTTATCTCTGCATCTGGAGACTGTGACACATTGTCTGCTTTGACTAACACTGTGGTATGAATGCTCAAATACATATGGTTTGGTGGACCTCTTCATTGTACACGTTCCATCAACTAAATCACCATTTATCATTTTTTTCAATGAAGTCATGTTTTTTGTGTCATGATTGATGTCTGGTCTGGGGAAAAGCTTGATTGCTGAATCAAGATGTAGGTCCACCCCTGCAAATATCATAGATTTTCTATATTTGTTTTTAAAGTCTGAAGTTCATATGTGCAGTATCACACTTTACCTTGAAACCCTTTACTTTATGCAGAAAAACAGTGAAATGCTGTACAAATACTATTCAGTCTTTTATAGATAGATATTTTATTATCAAATTTCTGCATAAAACAGGGAGCTTTTTTTGTTCATTCTCTTTGGAGCCGAAAACCTTTGTTCTTCAATAAGTAATCAGTTGTGTCTGCTCTTATTGCGCAGGCAATTGCACAAGTGCGGACAGGTATATTCATTTGTGGGAGAAAGTAAGGCCTCATTCCTACTCAGATGCAATTCAAAACACATTAAAGCTGGGGTACAAGGCCAGGAATGGCAAAAGGTCTGGGTATTGGGTCAACATATGGGATTGCGTGCATGTCATGGGCACTAGTATTCTGGTATGCGGGTGTCTTTATACGAAGTGGACAAACTGATGGTGGAAAGGCCTTCACTGCAATCTTCTCTGCTATTGTTGGTGGAATGTAAGTTTAGAAACTGAAAGAAATGAAAGCTTTTTTGTAATTGGTTTTGAAAAGTGATTCATTTCTCTGCTGCTGTTGGTACCATATGAGCAAGTGATATTTCCATAATATCTTATAGTAGGAGAACAACCCTTTTGTTGTTATTGAGTTGAATTATTTTACTGAATGCAGGAGCCTTGGGCAGGCATTCTCAAACCTAGGGGCCTTCAGCAAGGGAAAAATTGCTGGGTTCAAGCTTCTGGAGGTGATTCATCAGAGACCCACTATAGTACAAGATCAAGCTGATGGCCAGTGCTTGGAAAACGTACAAGGCAATATAGAATTCAAGGAAGTCACCTTTAGCTATCCGTCACGGCCTGATGTAATTATATTCCGAGATTTCTCTCTCTTTTTCCCTGCTGGAAAAACAACTGCGGTGGTCGGTGGTAGTGGGTCCGGGAAGAGCACAGTTGTGGCACTCATTGAAAGATTTTATGATCCAAACCAGGGTGAGTTAAAAATGTCACAATGCGGTACTAGTATTTGAATGTTTTTCTTTCTCATTGTATTAGTTTTTGGGTTTCTTTCCTTTGTGTTAATTCTGTGTTTTCTTTCTCATTATGTTTGTTTTGGGATGTAGTCGGCATTTCTCCCTATTTTTGTTTAAAAGAAAAATAAAGGAGGGGGGTGGGGGGGGAATGTAGAGAGCTACAGCTCCAAAGGAACTACTATTACAGTAAACAAAAGCAGTGACGTTCCCCAACAGCTATACACTCTGATCAGATGTGGCATTATAGTCATAAATCGCCAAAAATATATTGTGCAAATAGTGACAGGTGCCTGAATCTGTTATTATGCTTTTGTAAACAGGACATGTTTTGCTTGACAATGTGGATATAAAGTCGTTGCAGCTGAAATGGCTGAGAGAGCAGACTGGTCTGGTAAATCAGGAGCCAGCTCTCTTTGCAACAACTATTCTTGAAAACATACTGTATGGTAAACCTGATGCTACAATGGCCGAGGTAGAAGCAGCTGCAACTGCTTCAAATGCTCATAGCTTCATCTCTCTTCTTCCAAATGGCTACAAGACTCAAGTGAGTTTCCTTATATGGCAATTTCTTTTTTGTTCTTTTGAACTAGAATTCTTTATGTGAATCTCATGTAATAATGCACATCCTCTTGTCAACCTTAGGTAGGGGAACGAGGGGTCCAGCTGTCAGGTGGCCAGAAGCAACGCATTGCCATAGCCCGTGCCATGCTCAAAAACCCCAAGATACTTCTCCTAGATGAGGCCACCAGTGCATTAGATGCTGGCTCAGAGAATATAGTACAAGAAGCCCTCGATCGCCTTATGGTTGGCAGAACGACTGTAGTAGTTGCCCACCGTCTCTGCACCATACAAAATGTGGATATGATCGCGGTGATCCAGCAAGGACAGGTTGCTGAAACTGGGACCCACCATGAACTCCTTGCAAAAGGAAGCTCTGGTGCATACGCATCTCTGATTCGTTTCCAAGAGATGGCGAGAAACAGAGACTTTGGTGGCACCTCCACTCGTAGGTCTCGCTCATTGCATCTGAGCCACTCCCTTTCTACCAAATCTCTTAGCCTTAGGCAAGGAAGTTTAAGAAATTTAAGCTATCAGTATAGCACTGGGGCTGATGGTCAGATAGAGATGGTTTCTACAGCAGATCATGATCGGAAGTATCCTGCACCACGTGGCTACTTTTTTAAGTTATTGAAATTAAATGCTCCAGAGTGGCCTTATGCAGTGCTGGGTGCCATCGGGTCAGTTCTGTCAGGGTTCATAGGGCCCACATTTGCTATTGTCATGAGTTGCATGATAGAGGTGTTCTATTATAGGGATCCTAATGCCATGGAGAGAAAAACAAAGGAGTATGTGTTTATCTATATTGGTACTGGAGTTTATGCAGTTGGTGCATACCTGGTGCAGCATTACTTCTTCAGTATCATGGGAGAAAATCTTACCACCAGAGTTCGCAGAATGATGCTTTCTGGTATACTGGTTCTTTTTCTTGTTAAGTATTATTCACATTTGGTCTTTAAAATTATGCAATCGTACATTTATTCCTAAAAATTGTGAGTATGTCAACATACTTAAATGATTGATAGTCGATATTTGGAATAATCCATGAACTTACTGACATATTTTTAATTATTCTTGACAGTGTCACCTTTAAATCTCAAAGCATGCTCATTAATATAGAGGCCCTATTTTTTTTACTTTATAATGGAACCTATCATATTGTAAATCATTTTAGCAGTTAAAAAGGTTTCTTCATTGAAACAGACATGTTTCTTGAATGATTTTTATTTTCATTATTTTTGTAGTAATACTGAGGAATGAAGTTGGTTGGTTCGATGAAGAGGAGAACAATTCAAGTCTGGTGGCTGCTCGATTGGCAATAGATGCAGCTGATGTCAAGTCGGCCATAGCTGAGAGGATATCCGTTATTTTACAGAATATGACCTCGCTCCTCACATCTTTTATAGTTGGTTTTATTATTGAATGGCGGGTTGCACTTCTTATTCTTGCCACCTTCCCGCTTCTTGTTTTTGCTAACTTTGCTCAGGTATCTTTTTCATCTCTCTTTTCAGAATTTTGACCAATTTTTTATTCATAGCATTGAATAAAATAAAAATCCTTAGCATCATGTTTGCAAAATTTTCCAAACTAGCAAGGCCGCAATGATTCCTAACGGCTCACAGGCTCATTTGTACTGGGTTGTACTCTAGCCCTTGGGCCGCAACGAATCATAGCGGCCTTGCTAGTTTTGGACATTTTGCTAAAATGATGATACGTATTTAATTTTTAATTTTTTTAATGCTATGAATAAAAAATCTGGAATTTAGGCATTCATTAGTTTGGCCTATTCGAATGTTGACTTTGCCTGGTAAGAAGTAGTCCAAATTGTAATGTGGATTACACTTAGAAATATAATTATTACACCTCTGGTGTGAACTGGGGACCAGTGGCCCCATTACTGCTACACTGCATGACATTACTATGGGAGCCATGTGCCCTCCTGCCAGATGCTGGTATCTTTTCTTTCTTTCTGCCAATCTGCTAGTAAATTTGACCTATGTGCAGCATGGAAAAAGGAAAAGGCAATTGTACTGTTAGGCAGCTATTTACTGATAACATTTATGCTTTAAATAGCATTGCTTTTTTAACTTTTGTTGGGGAAGAGCATTTTGTTTAAGTTAGGCTGAAAATGAAACTTTCCAATCATAACATTTTCCTTTTGCCAATATGCTGCTTAAGCTGGAATCTAGATTTTTTACAATGTTCCAGTTCAGCTATTGTAAACAAAGGTTCAGGTGCCATTTGTGACTTAAAATTCCTTTCATGTATTGCTACAAACTCTGAATTGTAAACATCAAATTTGAATGTCATAAGTGATGCATGGACATCAGAAATGATATGAACACGGAGTTTGTATTGCTACAAACTCTGAATTCTAAACATTAGATTTGAATGTCATAAGAGATGCATGGACATCATAAATGATACAAACACGGAGTTTGTTTCGTGCAAGATCAACGAGTGGAGAAATTAAATGCTGTCCTCTTGATCTTGCATAAAATGAATTCCAAATGTCACAAAAACTTGATATTTGGCATCGTATTTGGTATGGAACATGATCAACGGCCTGGATTTGTCTTCTGGAATTATTTTAATAAATTTTGAAAACAACAAAAGTTAATTCGAAATGGTTCATGAACCTTACTTCATGGTAGTAAAACTCATTTGTTAGTAGAATTGACATACTTGTGCAAGGGACATGGACTTCCAAACTATATTTCCTTGGTAAAATTGATGCCCAACAATCTTAGACTCCTGCTTATTAAACTCATTAAACCTTTTGCCATTACCAGGGCTTGTAAAAGCAACCTCATCTTTTTGAGAAACTTCCCAGACAACTTGACCGACCAATGGCTGGTGAAAATGATTATTATAAACTCAATTACCTTCAAACAGTCCAGAAAAAAAGGCCTATATGTATACATGGTTTTTCAAAATCCATTGGTATTTGTTTCTCTTTTTTTTCTTGAAGTAGGTTTTTGTTGGTATTAAAACAGAACTAACCATTATATTAGACCTTAATTATTGGTACAGAAATCTTACAAATGTTTGTAAAACCATCCAGCAACTATCGATGAAGGGATTTGCCGGGGACACAGCAAAGGCACATGCCAAGGCTAGCATGATAGCTGGGGAGGGTGTGAGCAACATCCGCACTGTGGCTGCTTTCAATGCACAGGACAAGATACTCGATCTCTTTGGCAATGAACTCTGCATCCCCCAGCGACGCAGCCTACGCCGCAGCCAGACGGCCGGTCTCCTCTTCGGCCTTTCCCAGCTCTTTCTCTATTCCTCTGAAGCCCTTGTGCTCTGGTATGTAGCAAAATCTTTTGTGCCTTCACTTGTTACTATTTTAAGACCCATCAAGCAGGCCTAAACATAGTAGTTGACCTTTTTAAATATCAATCCTACTACTGACCCATAATGCTTAATTGCAACTTATCATAAGATCGTATTCTTCTCATATATGCCAAGGGCCCAATAATCACTCATTCTCCTTCCAGTATGAGACTAAATCTATGGTGTCACATTTACCTCAGTGCAATCATGTCTCATGCGGACTTCTTTGTAAAATATACTCTATTCTCCTTCAACCAATAAACTTGCCCCATGCCATGCATTTAAAATTCAAAGTTCCTTATCTTTTCAGTGGGCAATGAAGCCAGAATGGTGATATATTTCAGACTGAAAACCTTCTAATGTCTGTCAATCTGAGGAATAACTGGAAAAGAAAAATGTGAGAAGTCCAGCTAAGGAATAACTCAGGTTTATCTATGGCCCTTTGGTCCTGGATAAAACCATCTGCCAAGATAGCCTGTGATTTAATATCAAATTGATTTTTTTTAATTTGTGGCTGAGATCCTTATAATTATGCAACATTGTGGTCAAAATCTTGCCAATTGTCCTGTGTAACAGTACTCATAGGGATTGCTGTGATTATGCAGTAACATCACGATTAACGCCTCCATTTCCATTGTTGGGGCATGACAAGTAGTCCAGTCTTACAAAAATAAAAAATAGTATTTGTAGCTAATATCAGCTATAATGACTTAACTGTGGTGGTTTGAACAGGTATGGGGCCCACTTAGTGCGCCACCATCACTCAACCTTCTCCAAGGTCATCAAGGTGTTTGTTGTTCTTGTCATCACTGCCAACTCAGTGGCTGAAACCATCAGCCTGGCCCCAGAGATAATCCGTGGAGGCGAGTCCATTCGCTCAGTCTTCGCTACACTAAATCGGCCAACCCGGATCGAGCCTGATGACCCCGAGTCTGAGCAAGCCGACTCCATTCGTGGTGAGATAGAGTTCAAGCATGTTGATTTCAGTTTACCCAGCCCGACCTGACATCCAGGTCTTCAAGGACTTCAATTTGAGAATCCACGCAGGCCGTAGCCAGGCACTTGTTGGGGCAGTGGATCGGGTAAGAGCACAGTCATCTCCCTTATTGAGCGGTTCTACGACCCATGTGCTGGCAAAGTCATGGTAGATGGGAAGGATATACGTCGGTACAACCTGAAGTCCATCAGGCGAAAAATAGGTCTTGTGCAACAGGAGCCGGCGCTGTTCGCCTCTAGCATATAGACAATATTGCATATGGTAAAGAAGGAGCCACTGAAGAGGAGGTAATTGAAGCAGCTAAAGCAGCTAATGTGCACGGAGTTTGTCAGTCAGTTACCAGAGGGGTACAAAACAAGGTCGGAGAGAGAGGGATGCAACTGTCAGGGGGTCAGAAACAGAGGATTGCCATTGCCAGAGCAGTGCTGAAAGACCAGTTATACTTCTACTGGATGAGGCGACAAGTGCATTAGATGCAGAGTCGGAATGTGTATTGCAGGAGGCATTGCAGAAGCTGATGAAAGGGAGGACGACTGTGGTGTGGCGCATAGGCTGTCGACTATTAGAGGGTTGATTGCATTGCGGTGGTGCAGGATGGGAAAATTGTTGAGAAGGGAAGCCACCATGAGTTGTTTATCGCGGCCGGAAGGTGCGTACTCAAAATTGCTACAGCTGCAACACCATAATATTTGATATAAGATGCTTGGATTCATCTCTCTCTCTGGTTTATGGATGTCGGGTTTGATTTTTCTTTCAATTTTCTTTTATGGAAGGGTGATTGTAGATACTAGGAAGCTATGCAAGCGTAGTATCTAATGATAAATTTTAGCTTCTCTTTAGTTGGCAAATTGGGTGTAAATGTACTAACTCACTTTATATGGCACATCAGGAACTTCGAATTTATGCTGCCATTGATGTAGCTTCCTATCATCCTTTTTGTAGTTTTTGAGTATGTGTAAGCTATATTTGAGAGCAGATATAGGACCATAAGGTTAATCTTCTTACTACTTTCATAAAAACTATTTTGATCTCTTATTTATTCACTTCCAAAAGTAATAAAGAAAATAGCCACCTCTCTGACTCGGTGAAGTCGACAACGCGTCTTTATTTTTTCTCATCTATGTACGTGTACATCCTGAGATGAATTTGCATATATGAATACGTATAAAGATTTAAAAATAATACTTTGATATTTTACTGAGAGATCTATATGTGACTATTACTAATGTCATTACAAAACTTTTTATATACAAATTTAACATACATATTGAAATAAGGCTGCTATAAGGTATGCGATGGCAAGAATTGATTGTCCTAATTTTGTCTACGAAAGTTGCGTGGTGCTCAAAATATATACAAAATTTGATTTAATTTTTTTACATCATACGAATTATAACATTATACTTCAAAATATCCGATTTATTATTTGACATTTGAAAAGTTCATAATTTTGCAAAAGAATCGCAAATGTAATACATATAATAATGAGTCTTGTGTCTTTATCGAGAGATGCATGTTTAACTTTTGTAAATTACATCTAAACAAAAAAATGAATGGTAGGAGTAACGAGAACACTAGTTTTAAAAATAATCCTCATTAAAATTTTAGAAAATTCAGATGCGCATTTCAGAAAATATGAGAAATGCAAAATATTTTTTGCGTGTCGCCTGTATCCTTATCACATAGATGTCACATGCAAGAAGTTCAAATTTTTTTGGCTTTCGCCCAACATGCAATTTTTTTTATGCGCCATCCAGTGGACATAGAAAATTTGCTTGTGAAAGCTCATTTTAAATTACCCCATGCTCAACCAAACTGAAGTCAAGTGGAGAGAATTTTATTAAAAATAACATCGGGACAAATAGTAGGTATATAAATACTTAATTTCACAAATTTAGCAAATAAAGAAGTTTTATATAATAAACGTACTACTGTACTCTATGCATCTTTCTCGTCTATATTGACATTGTGAGTTTTTTTTTTTTTGAAATTTTGTTAATATAATTGTTATGTTCAAATTTGAACATTTTTAGAATATATATTAGTTACCTTATGATTATACCGTGCAAAATATTAAATGTACATTATATTATAAATTTAGTGTATTAACTTCTTTAAATTAATTAGAAATTTTATTATATAAGATGTTTAATTATGGAACAATAACAGATGATGTTTAGATCAGTGGGATTATTACAATATCTCATCGTGCTAATGACATTGAATATTTTTTATACCATCAATTAATAGTTAAATGATTTATGAGTTTGAACCCTAATAATATTAATCACCTGTATAAAAAATGTGGGTAGATTGTTTGTGAAAATGATTAAATGCAAAATAGGACCAAGAGAGGTGTTCTATAAGTCTAAAATCAGAAGTTATTATAGAAGATGTTGATCACTTTTTTAGTTAATGTACACCGAAGGCTGAGCACCTTTGTATTTTATGCTTGATTAATCTGACCAAACTAGAAAGGAATTAAAATACATCTATTCTATAACTTAAAGTCTAAGTTGGAGTTCAAGTTCAAGTTCAAACCAAATCAGAAGATATCATGATTTTCCAGTGAAATGTTTGTTGTTGAATGCTGAATAATAGCGTTAATGCATTCTAATGATGATATGAGTTTGTGCAGAGTTACTATTTTGACTTCAATTTAGAATTTGTGGACCCATAACTGATATAGAACATTTATTTCTCCGATTTTTTTTATTAATACCCTTAAAAAAAAAAATACTGGAATGGAATTGTCCTCAGTTTTTAAATATTTTGAAAAATACCTTGACCGCCCCACTGTGGAATGGTTTGCTTCCATACCTGACCGCCCCCACAGTAGGGCCGTTTGCTATGAATATTTTTTTTTTTTTCAAATTTTTTGTCCGACCGCCCCACTGTTCGCGGTTGGCTATGATTTTTTTTAAGAAAGATTATTTAGTATGTATAGAATGATTTCGGTCTCACTGGTTCTATGATTTCTATTCTTTTTTTTTTTTCTCTTTTTGGTCTATATTGGTCTCACAGTAAATATGAGAATAAGTAAATAAATAAATATTATTTGGGTTATTTCAAAACTAAATGTATCACGTACATTCAATTTGAAATCTGAATTGATCTGTCTAAAATAGCTCAAACTGAGAGGGGGTACTAACTTTGACCGAACTTTGGCCGACCGTAAATTTCTCTCTCTCTCTCTCTATATATATAGAGAGAGTCTATATATAATATAGAGAGAGATTGGCTAATATTAAAACGTTTGTTCCTAGGCGTGGAACAAATGCTTCGATTTTTACATTTTAAAGTTATAAAACAGTCGACCCAAACCATTTAATATTCAATCTATATTAAAATGTGCTCGGAGACCAAATTTTACATATTTTGAATTTTTTTATATATTAAGTCGGTTTTAAAATCGTTGTTTTCAATGATCTAGAAAATTTTAATTGTTTATTAAAATCAACGATTTTAAAACTGACTTAATAAATAGTAAAAAAATTTCAAAAAATGTAAAATTTGGTCTCCAAGCACATTTTAATATAGAGACCACATCTAACAGTTTGGATCGACCGTTTGGACTTTGAAAATAAAAAAACCAATTGATTGTACCACGGCTCCGGAACAAACATTTTGATATTAGCCAACCTCTTATATATATATAGAGAGAGAGAGAGAGAGAGAGAGTTTGACTATGGTGCATTGATGTATATGCCCTCTTGTACGTTGGATTGCAAACTGTTAGATTTGATGTAGAGTAACTAAATATTAATCTTTGTTTCTTGCAGGTTGGGCTTTTTAAAAAAACGGTTGAAAAAGTAACTAAATATTAATCATTGTTGGGCTAGGGTATTTAAAAAAAGACGGTTTACTTCTACAGGGAAAAAAGTAACTAAATATTAATCTTTGTTGTAAAAATATTGTGTGTGCTACACACAAATGGGTATATGTGACAAGAGTGATAGACAACATGTAAAAATTTATGATGCTTCTCCTACCTTTTCAGATCACAACTGTTTATAAATTTAATTATTAAATTTTGAATTATTAAATAAAAAAAAGATCCAAATGTATATTCACAATAGGGGTTTGAAAACGGTCCGGTCCGGTCCAAATTCGCTCGGTCTACGGGTAGACACGGATCAGCGGGTTGGTACGGGTCGGGTTCCACGGGTTGGGTTTGGTTCGGTCAACCCAAACCCGTTCTCAACCCCCCGGTTCCACGGGTCCACGGTTCGGACCGGTCCGGTCCTTTTTTTTTTTTTGCTGTTTTTTTTTTATGTTTTTGCTGCTGATTTTTTAAAAAAAATTGAATTTTCAGCGATTCTGGTCAGGTTCAGACAGTTTGGGTACGGGTTAGCACGGTTCGGTCCGGGTTGGCACGGGTTCGGATACGGATTAACCCGGGTTAGCACGATTCGGCACGGTTTACACGGGTTAGGATACGGGTTGTCACGGGTTGGGTCTGGTCCTGTCGGGTTTGCTCCGGTCCAGTCCGGGACGACCCCGGAGGTTCAAACGGGTCGGGTAATTACAGTTTTTCTCCAAAAAACCGGTTCCCACCTTGCTAAACCCGGCCCATCTATTTTGACGGTCCGGTTCACCGGTTGACACGGGCACAAGCCAGTCCGGATACGGATCACGGGTGGGCTGGTCCGGGTACGGACGGCCGGTCCTGTCCTGGACCGTCCGGTTTTTTTTTTCAAAAGCCTAATTCACAACAAATAAATTGAAAACACGAGACCCAAATAATATATCTTGAACCAAGTAAATGTCATAAATACGGATACAACAAACCTAACATGAATTGTGTTCCTCTAATGACAGAGCCACATGGATCAGGAGAGACACCTGTCTACCCTAGTCCAAAAAGGTTTCCAACTTCTTTTAAATGTTTTTGGTTTTAGAAAAAAATACAATAATATATTTGTGTTTAAAATAATTATAAAATTATACCTACTCTTAAAATTTTACATCATCATACCATATTTCATGGCATCGTCTCTGTGTTCTCTAAGAACGAATGAATTTTTATAATTTATATTTTGTATCATACCATATTTTATATTTATCCTAACGGTCGATCCGAACCGTTCAATGTGATATCCATATGAATATGTACTTGCAAACTAAATTTATATTTTTTTGAATTTTTTACTATTTTTTTAGATAGGTAGAAAAAATCAGTGTTTTCTGAAAATTCTGGACCATCAAAATTCTACCTATCTAAAAAAATAGTAAAAAATTTGAAAAAATATAAAATTTAGTTTGCAAGTTCATATTCATATGGTTATCACATTGAACGGTTTGGATCGACCGTTAGGATTTTAAAAAGTACCATATTGAGCCGTAGTACACTAGCCATCTGTGCTATGCATGGCACCAATGGCTAGTGTACTACGGCTCAATATGGTACTTTTTAAAATCCTAACGGTCGATCCGAACCGTTCAATGTGATATCCATATGAATATGTACTTGCAAACTAAATTTATATTTTTCAAATTTTTTTACTATTTTTTAGATAGGTAGAAAAATCAGTGTTTTCTGAAATTCTGGACCATCAAAATTCTACCTATCTAAAAAATAGTAAAAAAATTCGAAAAAATATAAAATTTAGTTTGCAAGTACATATTCATATGGTTATGACATTGAACGGTTCGGATCGACCGTTAGAATTTTAAAAGTACCATATTGAGCCGTAGTACACTAGCCATCTAGCCATCTGTGCTATGCATAACACCATAGCCTCACTCATTAAGAAATATAAAGCTCGATGCGCAGCAGGGAATTTAAGCCTTACCTTACAGAACTGAATAATATATCAAGGATTGTTGGGAAAACGCTGAATTTTTTTTCAGATTCCACGTGTAGCTCTTTGATTGGCAGCTAGAAACCTTAATTGAATATGCCTTTGCATGTTCGCTCAAATCTCTCCAAATCTTTGGCAGGGCTTGTCTATAATTAGTATTGGCCATGGTCACTTTCCTCGTGATCTCATTTCATAGTACAGAGAGTAAGTGATCCAATTATCACCTCTGGAAAAGACATGACAATTTAAAAAAAAAAAAACCTACACGAATAAATCAAAACTTTCAATTTCCAGAAAAGGAAAGGGTAAACTAAATAACAATATTTAACATAATTTTTTATATACTTTCTATAAATAAAAATTAGAGCATCTATATTCCTGGTACTATTAGAGTTTTAATTGATATGACAGTTTCTAATCAAGTTTTAGAATGTGGGAGTTTCTTAT
>JAJGRW010000546.1:0-100727 GCA_025461045.1 Carex parvula | reverse complement strand
ATAAGAAACTCCCACATTCTAAAACTTGATTAGAAACTGTCATATCAATTAAAACTCTAATAGTACCAGGAATATAGATGCTCTAATTTTTATTTATAGAAAGTATATAAAAAATTATGTTAAATATTGTTATTTAGTTTACCCTTTCCTTTTCTGGAAATTGAAAGTTTTGATTTATTCGTGTAGGTTTTTTTTTTTTTAAATTGTCATGTCTTTTCCAGAGGTGATAATTGGATCACTTACTCTCTGTACTATGAAATGAGATCACGAGGAAAGTGACCATGGCCAATACTAATTATAGACAAGCCCTGCCAAAGATTTGGAGAGATTTGAGCGAACATGCAAAGGCATATTCAATTAAGGTTTCTAGCTGCCAATCAAAGAGCTACACGTGGAATCTGAAAAAAAATTCAGCGTTTTCCCAACAATCCTTGATATATTATTCAGTTCTGTAAGGTAAGGCTTAAATTCCCTGCTGCGCATCGAGCTTTATATTTCTTAATGAGTGAGGCTATGGTGTTATGCATAGCACAGATGGCTAGATGGCTAGTGTACTACGGCTCAATATGGTACTTTTAAAATTCTAACGGTCGATCCGAACCGTTCAATGTCATAACCATATGAATATGTACTTGCAAACTAAATTTTATATTTTTTCGAATTTTTTTACTATTTTTTAGATAGGTAGAATTTTGATGGTCCAGAATTTCAGAAAACACTGATTTTTCTACCTATCTAAAAAATAGTAAAAAAATTTGAAAAATATAAATTTAGTTTGCAAGTACATATTCATATGGATATCACATTGAACGGTTCGGATCGACCGTTAGGATTTTAAAAAGTACCATATTGAGCCGTAGTACACTAGCCATTGGTGCCATGCATAGCACAGATGGCTAGTGTACTACGGCTCAATATGGTACTTTTTAAAATCCTAACGGTCGATCCAAACCGTTCAATGTGATAACCATATGAATATGAACTTGCAAACTAAATTTTATATTTTTTCAAATTTTTTACTATTTTTTTAGATAGGTAGAATTTTGATGGTCCAGAATTTTCAGAAAACACTGATTTTTTCTACCTATCTAAAAAAATAGTAAAAAATTCAAAAAAATATAAATTTAGTTTGCAAGTACATATTCATATGGATATCACATTGAACGGTTCGGATCGACCGTTAGGATAAATATAAAATATGGTATGATACAAAATATAAATTATAAAAATTCATTCGTTCTTAGAGAACACAGAGACGATGCCATGAAATATGGTATGATGATGTAAAATTTTAAGAGTAGGTATAATTTTATAATTATTTTAAACACAAATATATTATTGTATTTTTTTCTAAAACCAAAAACATTTAAAAGAAGTTGGAAACCTTTTTGGACTAGGGTAGACAGGTGTCTCTCCTGATCCATGTGGCTCTGTCATTAGAGGAACACAATTCATGTTAGGTTTGTTGTATCCGTATTTATGACATTTACTTGGTTCAAGATATATTATTTGGGTCTCGTGTTTTCAATTTATTTGTTGTGAATTAGGCTTTTGAAAAAAAAAACCGGACGGTCCAGGACAGGACCGGCCGTCCGTACCCGGACCAGCCCACCCGTGATCCGTATCCGGACTGGCCCGTGCCCGTGTCAACCCGTGGATCGGACCGTCAAAACGGATGGGCCGGGTTTAGCAAGGTGGGAACCGGTTTTTTGGAGGAAAACCGTGATTACCTGACCAGTTTGAACCCCGGGACCGTCCCGGACCAGACCAGACTGGAGCAAACCCGGACCAGACCAAACCCAACCCGTCACAACCCGTACCCTAACCCGTGTAAACCGTGCCAACCCGGACCGAACTGTGCTAACCCGGGTTAACCCGTACCCGGCCCCGTGCCAACCCGGACCGAACCATGCTAACCCGGGTTAACCCGTGCCCGAACCGTCTGAACCCGACCCGAACTGCCGAAAATTCAAATTTTTTTTTAAAAAATCGGCAGCAAAAACATAAAAAAAAAACAGCAAAAAAAAAAAAAAAAGGACCGGACCGGTCCGAACCGTGGACCCGTGAAACCGGGGGTTGAGAACGGGTTTGGGTTGACCGAACCAAACCCAACCCGTGGAACCCGACCCGTACCAACCCGCTGACCCGTGTCTACCCGTAGACCGAGCGAATTTGGACCGGACCAGACCGGACCAGACCGGACCGGACCGTTTTCAAACCCCTATTGTGAATATACATTTGGATCTTTTTTTTATTTAATAATTCAAAATTTAATAATTAAATTTATAAACAGTTGTGATCTGAAAAAGTAGGAGAAACATCATAAATTTTTACATGTTGTCTATCACTCTTGTCACATATACCCATTTGTGTGTAGCACACACAATATTTTTACAACAAAGATTAATATTTAGTTACTTTTTTCCCTGTAGAAGTAAACCGTCTTTTTTTAAATACCCTAGCCCAACAATGATTAATATTTAGTTACTTTTTCAACCGTTTTTTTAAAAAGCCCAACCTGCAAGAAACAAAGATTAATATTAGTTACTCTACATCAAATCTAACAGTTTGCAATCCAACGTACAAGAGGGCATATACATCAATGCACCATAGTCAAACTCTCTCTCTCTCTCTCTCTCTCTATATATATAAGAGGTTGGCTAATATCAAAATGTTTGTTCCGGAGCCGTGGTACAATCAATTGGTTTTTTTATTTTCAAAGTCCAAACGGTCGATCCAAACTGTTAGATGTGGTCTCTATATTAAAATGTGCTTGGAGACCAAATTTTACATTTTTTGAAATTTTTTTACTATTTATTAAGTCAGTTTTAAAATCGTTGATTTTAATAAACAATTAAAATTTTCTAGATCATTGAAAACAACGATTTTAAAACCGACTTAATATATAAAAAAATTCAAAATATGTAAAATTTGGTCTCCGAGCACATTTTAATATAGATTGAATATTAAATGGTTTGGGTCGACTGTTTTATAACTTTAAAATGTAAAAATCGAAGCATTTGTTCCACGCCTAGGAACAAACGTTTTAATATTAGCCAATCTCTCTCTATATTATATATAGACTCTCTCTATATATATAGAGAGAGAGAGAGAGAAATTTACGGTCGGCCAAAGTTCGGTCAAAGTTAGTCCCCCCTCTCAGTTTGAGCTATTTTAGACAGATCAATTCAGATTTCAAATTGAATGTACGTGATACATTTAGTTTTGAAATAACCCAAATAATATTTATTTATTTACTTATTCTCATATTTACTGTGAGACCAATATAGACCAAAAAGAGAAAAAAAAAAAAGAATAGAAATCATAGAACCAGTGAGACCGAAATCATTCTATACATACTAAATAATCTTTCTTAAAAAAAATCATAGCCAACCGCCAACAGTGGGGCGGTCGGACAAAAAATTTGAAAAAAAAAAAATATTCATAGCAAACGGCCCTACTGTGGGGGCGGTCAGGTATGGAAGCAAACCGTTCCACAGTGGGGCGGTCAAGGTATTTTTCAAAATATTTAAAAACTGAGGACAATTCCATTCCAGTATTTTTTTTTTTTAAGGGTATTAATAAAAAAAATCGGAGAAATAAATGTTCTATATCAGTTATGGGTCCACAAATTCTAAATTGAAGTCAAAATAGTAACTCTGCACAAACTCATATCATCATTAGAATGCATTAACGCTATTATTCAGCATTCAACAACAAACATTTCACTGGAAAATCATGATATCTTCTGAATTGGTTTGAACTTGAACTTGAACTCCAACTTAGACTTTAAGTTATAGAATAGATGTATTTTAATTCCTTTCTAGTTTGGTCAGATTAATCAAGCATAAAATACAAAGGTGCTCAGCCTTCGGTGTACATTAACTAAAAAAGTGATCAACATCTTCTATAATAACTTCTGATTTTAGACTTATAGAACACCTCTCTTGGTCCTATTTTGCATTTAATCATTTTCACAAACAATCTACCCACATTTTTTATACAGGTGATTAATATTATATTAGGGTTCAAACTCATAAATCATTTAACTATTAATTGATGGTATAAAAAATATTCAATGTCATTAGCACGATGAGATATTGTAATAATCCCACTGATCTAAACATCATCTGTTATTGTTCCATAATTAAACATCTTATATAATAAAATTTCTAATTAATTTAAAGAAGTTAATACACTAAATTTATAATATAATGTACATTTAATATTTTGCACGGTATAATCATAAGGTAACTAATATATATTCTAAAAATGTTCAAATTTGAACATAACAATTATATTAACAAAATTTCAAAAAAAAAAAAACTCACAATGTCAATATAGACGAGAAAGATGCATAGAGTACAGTAGTACGTTTATTATATAAAACTTCTTTATTTGCTAAATTTGTGAAATTAAGTATTTATATACCTACTATTTGTCCCGATGTTATTTTTAATAAAATTCTCTCCACTTGACTTCAGTTTGGTTGAGCATGGGGTAATTTAAAATGAGCTTTCACAAGCAAATTTTCTATGTCCACTGGATGGCGCATAAAAAAAATTGCATGTTGGGCGAAAGCCAAAAAAATTTGAACTTCTTGCATGTGACATCTATGTGATAAGGATACAGGCGACACGCAAAAAATATTTTGCATTTCTCATATTTTCTGAAATGCGCATCTGAATTTTCTAAAATTTTAATGAGGATTATTTTTAAAACTAGTGTTCTCCGTTACTCCTACCATTCATTTTTTTGTTTAGATGTAATTTACAAAAGTTAAACATGCATCTCTCGATAAAGACACAAGACTCATTATTATATGTATTACATTTGCGATTCTTTGCAAAATTATGAACTTTTCAAATGTCAAATAAATAAATCGGATATTTGAAGTATAATGTTATAATTCGTATGATGTAAAAAATTAAATCAAATTTTGTATATATTTTGAGCACCACGCAACTTTCGTAGACAAAATTAGGACAATCAATTCTTGCCATCGCATACCTTATAGCAGCCTTATTTCAAATATGTATGTTAAATTTGTATATAAAAAGTTTTGTAATGACATTATTAATAGTCACATATAGATCTCTCAGTAAAATATCAAGTATTATTTTTAAATCTTTATACGTATTCATATATGCAAATTCATCTCAGGATGTACACGTACATAGATGAGAAAAAATAAAAGACGCGTTGTCGACTTCACCGAGTCAGAGAGGTGGCTATTTTCTTTTATTACTTTTGGAAGTGAATAAAATAAGAGATCAAAATATTTTTTTATGAAAGTAGTAATAAGAATTAACCTTATGTCCTATATCTGCTCTCAAATATAGCCTTACACATAACTCAAAAACTACAAAAAGGATGATAGGAAGCTACATCAATGGCAGCATAAATTCGAAGTTCCTGATGTGCCATATAAAGTGAGTAGTACATTTACACCCAAATTTGCCAACTAAAGAGAAGCTAAAATTTATCATTAGATACTACGCTTGCATAGCTTCCTAGTATCTACAATCACCCTTCCATAAAAGAAAATTAGAAAGAAAAATCAACCCAGACACCATAAACCAGAGAGAGAGAGATGAAATCAAGCATCTTATATCAAATATTATGGTGTTGCAGCTGTAGCAATTTTGAGTACGCACCTTCCGGCCGAGATAACAACTCATGGTGGCTCCCCTTCTCAACAATTTTCCCATCCTGCACCACCGCAATGCAATCAACCCCTCTAATAGTCGACAGCCTATGCGCCACCACCACAGTCGTCCTCCCTTTCATCAGCTTCTGCAATGCCTCCTGCAATACACATTCCGACTCTGCATCTAATGCACTTGTCGCCTCATCCAGTAGAAGTATAACTGGGTCTTTCAGCACTGCTCTGGCAATTGCAATCCTCTGTTTCTGACCCCCTGACAGTTGCATCCCTCTCTCTCCGACCATTGTTTTGTACCCCTCTGGTAACTGACTGACAACCCGTGCACATTAGCTGCTTTAGCTGCTTCAATTACCTCCTCTTCGGTGGCTCCTTCTTTACCATATGCAATATTGTCTAATATGCTAGAGGCGAACAGCGCCGGCTCCTGTTGCACAAGACCTATTTTCGCCTGATGGACTTCAGGTTGTACCGACGTATATCCTTCCCATCTACCATGACTTTGCCAGCACATGGGTCGTAGAACCGCTCAATAAGGGAGATGACTGTGCTCTTACCCGATCCACTTGCCCCAACAAGTGCCTGGCTACGGCCTGCGTGGATTCTCAAATTGAAGTCCTTGAAGACCTGGATGTCAGGTCGGGCTGGGTAAACGAAATCAACATGCTTGAACTCTATCTCACCACGAATGGAGTCGGCTTGCTCAGACTCGGGGTCATCAGGCTCGATCCGGGTTGGCCGATTTAGTGTAGCGAAGACTGAGCGAATGGACTCGCCTCCACGGATTATCTCTGGGGCCAGGCTGATGGTTTCAGCCACTGAGTTGGCAGTGATGACAAGAACAACAAACACCTTGATGACCTTGGAGAAGGTTGAGTGATGGTGGCGCACTAAGTGGGCCCCATACCTGTTCAAACCACCACAGTTAAGACATTATAGCTGATATTAGCTACAAATACTATTTTTTATTTTTGTAAGACTGGACTACTTGTCATGCCCCAACAATGGAAATGGAGGCGTTAATCGTGATGTTACTGCATAATCACAGCAATCCTATGAGTACTGTTACACAGGACAATTGGCAAGATTTTGACCAAAATGTTGCATAATTTTTAAGGATCTCAGCCACATATTAAAGAAAATCAATTTGATATTAAATCACAGGCTATCTTGGCAGGTGGTTTTATCCAGGACCAAAGGGCCATAAGATAAACCTGAGTTATTACTTAGCTGGACTTCTCACATTTTTTTTTCCAGTTATTCCTCAGATTGACAGACATTAGAAGGTTTTCAGTCTGAAATATATCACCATTCTGGCCTCATTGCCCACTGAAAAGGACAGGAACTTTGAATTTTAAATGCATGGCATGGGGCAAGTTTATTGGTTGAAGGAGAATAGAGCATATTTACAAAGAAGTTCGCATGAGACATGATTGCACTGAGGTAAATGTGACACCATAGATTTAGTCTCATACTGGAAGGGGAATGAGTGATTATTGGGCCCTTGGCATATATGAGAAGAATACGATCTTATGATAACTTGCAATTAAGCATTATGGGTCAGTACTAGGATTGATATTTAAAAAGGTCAACTACTATGTTTAGGCCTGCTTGATGGGTCTTAAAATAGTAACAAGTGAAGGCACAAAAGATTTTGCTACATACCAGAGCACAAGGGCTTCAGAGGAATAGAGAAAGAGCTGGGAAAGACCGAAGAGGAGACCGGCCGTCTGGCTGCGGCGTAGGCTGCGTCGCTGCGGGATGCAGAGTTCATTGCCAAAGAGATCGAGTATCTTGTCCTGTGCATTGAAAGCAGCCACAGTGCGGATGTTGCTCACACCTTCCCCAGCTATCATGCTAGCCTTGGCATGTGCCTTTGCTGTGTCCCCGGCAAATCCCTTCATCGATAGTTGCTGGATGGTTTTACAAGCATTTGTAAGATTTCTGTACCAATAATTAAGGTCTAATATAGTGGTTAGTTCTGTTTTAATACCAACAAAAACCTACTTCAAGAAAAAAAAGAGAAACAAATACCAATGGATTTTGAAAAACCATGTATACATATAGGTCTTTTATTTTTGGACTGTGTTGAAGGTAATTGAGTTTATAATAATCATTTTCACCAGCCATTGGTCAGTCAAGTTGTCTGGGAAGTTTCTAAAAAAGATGAGGTTGCTTTCACAAGCCCTGGTAATGGCAAAAGGTTTAATGAGTTTAATAAGCAGGAGTCTAAGATTGTTGGGCATCAATTTTACCAAGGAAATATAGTTTGGAAGTCCATGTCCCTTGCACAAGTATGTCAATTCTACTAACAAATGAGTTTTACTACCATGAAGTAAGGTTCATGAACCATTTGGAATTAACTTTTGTTGTTTTCAAAATTTATTAAAATAATTCCAGAAGACAAATCCAGGCCGTTGATCATGTTCCATACCAAATACGATGCCAAATATCAAGTTTTTGTGACATTTGGAATTCATTTTATGCAAGATCAAGAGGACAGCATTTAATTTCTCCACTCGTTGATCTTGCACGAAACAAACTCCGTGTTTGTATCATTTATGATGTCCATGCATCTCTTATGACATTCAAATCTAATGTTTAGAATTCAGAGTTTGTAGCAATACAAACTCCGTGTTCATATCATTTCTGATGTCCATGCATCACTTATGACATTCAAATTTGATGTTTACAATTCAGAGTTTGTAGCAATACATGAAAGGAATTTTAAGTCACAAATGGCACCTGAACCTTTGTTTACAATAGCTGAACTGGAACATTGTAAAAAATCTAGATTCCAGCTTAAGCAGCATATTGGCAAAAGGAAAATGTTATGATTGGAAAGTTTCATTTTCAGCCTAACTTAAACAAAATGCTCTTCCCCAACAAAAGTAAAAAAAAGCAATGCTATTAAAAGCATAAATGTTATCAGTAAATAGCTGCCTAACAGTACAATTGCCTTTTCCTTTTTCCATGCTGCACATAGGTCAAATTTACTAGCAGATTGGCAGAAAGAAAGAAAAGATACCAGCATCTGGCAGGAGGGCACATGGCTCCCATAGTAATGTCATGCAGTGTAGCAGTAATGGGGCCACTGGTCCCCAGTTCACACCAGAGGTGTAATAATTATATTTCTAAGTGTAATCCACATTACAATTTGGACTACTTCTTACCAGGCAAAGTCAACATTCGAATAGGCCAAACTAATGAATGCCTAAATTCCAGATTTTTTATTCATAGCATTAAAAAAATTAAAAATTAAATACGTATCATCATTTTAGCAAAATGTCCAAAACTAGCAAGGCCGCTATGATTCGTTGCGGCCCAAGGGCTAGAGTACAACCCAGTACAAATGAGCCTGTGAGCCGTTAGGAATCATTGCGGCCTTGCTAGTTTGGAAAATTTTGCAAACATGATGCTAAGGATTTTTATTTTATTCAATGCTATGAATAAAAAATTGGTCAAAATTCTGAAAAGAGAGATGAAAAAGATACCTGAGCAAAGTTAGCAAAAACAAGAAGCGGGAAGGTGGCAAGAATAAGAAGTGCAACCCGCCATTCAATAATAAAACCAACTATAAAAGATGTGAGGAGCGAGGTCATATTCTGTAAAATAACGGATATCCTCTCAGCTATGGCCGACTTGACATCAGCTGCATCTATTGCCAATCGAGCAGCCACCAGACTTGAATTGTTCTCCTCTTCATCGAACCAACCAACTTCATTCCTCAGTATTACTACAAAAATAATGAAAATAAAAATCATTCAAGAAACATGTCTGTTTCAATGAAGAAACTTTTTAACTGCTAAAATGATTTACAATATGATAGGTTCCATTATAAAGTAAAAAAAATAGGGCCTCTATATTAATGAGCATGCTTTGAGATTTAAAGGTGACACTGTCAAGAATAATTAAAAATATGTCAGTAAGTTCATGGATTATTCCAAATATCGACTATCAATCATTTAAGTATGTTGACATACTCACAATTTTTAGGAATAAATGTACGATTGCATAATTTTAAAGACCAAATGTGAATAATACTTAACAAGAAAAAGAACCAGTATACCAGAAAGCATCATTCTGCGAACTCTGGTGGTAAGATTTTCTCCCATGATACTGAAGAAGTAATGCTGCACCAGGTATGCACCAACTGCATAAACTCCAGTACCAATATAGATAAACACATACTCCTTTGTTTTTCTCTCCATGGCATTAGGATCCCTATAATAGAACACCTCTATCATGCAACTCATGACAATAGCAAATGTGGGCCCTATGAACCCTGACAGAACTGACCCGATGGCACCCAGCACTGCATAAGGCCACTCTGGAGCATTTAATTTCAATAACTTAAAAAAGTAGCCACGTGGTGCAGGATACTTCCGATCATGATCTGCTGTAGAAACCATCTCTATCTGACCATCAGCCCCAGTGCTATACTGATAGCTTAAATTTCTTAAACTTCCTTGCCTAAGGCTAAGAGATTTGGTAGAAAGGGAGTGGCTCAGATGCAATGAGCGAGACCTACGAGTGGAGGTGCCACCAAAGTCTCTGTTTCTCGCCATCTCTTGGAAACGAATCAGAGATGCGTATGCACCAGAGCTTCCTTTTGCAAGGAGTTCATGGTGGGTCCCAGTTTCAGCAACCTGTCCTTGCTGGATCACCGCGATCATATCCACATTTTGTATGGTGCAGAGACGGTGGGCAACTACTACAGTCGTTCTGCCAACCATAAGGCGATCGAGGGCTTCTTGTACTATATTCTCTGAGCCAGCATCTAATGCACTGGTGGCCTCATCTAGGAGAAGTATCTTGGGGTTTTTGAGCATGGCACGGGCTATGGCAATGCGTTGCTTCTGGCCACCTGACAGCTGGACCCCTCGTTCCCCTACCTAAGGTTGACAAGAGGATGTGCATTATTACATGAGATTCACATAAAGAATTCTAGTTCAAAAGAACAAAAAAGAAATTGCCATATAAGGAAACTCACTTGAGTCTTGTAGCCATTTGGAAGAAGAGAGATGAAGCTATGAGCATTTGAAGCAGTTGCAGCTGCTTCTACCTCGGCCATTGTAGCATCAGGTTTACCATACAGTATGTTTTCAAGAATAGTTGTTGCAAAGAGAGCTGGCTCCTGATTTACCAGACCAGTCTGCTCTCTCAGCCATTTCAGCTGCAACGACTTTATATCCACATTGTCAAGCAAAACATGTCCTGTTTACAAAAGCATAATAACAGATTCAGGCACCTGTCACTATTTGCACAATATATTTTTGGCGATTTATGACTATAATGCCACATCTGATCAGAGTGTATAGCTGTTGGGGAACGTCACTGCTTTTGTTTACTGTAATAGTAGTTCCTTTGGAGCTGTAGCTCTCTACATTCCCCCCCCCCACCCCCCTCCTTTATTTTTCTTTTAAACAAAAACAGGGAGAAATGCCGACTACATCCCAAAACTAACATAATGAGAAAGAAAACACAGAATTAACACAAAGGAAAGAAACCCAAAAACTAATACAATGAGAAAGAAAAACATTCAAATACTAGTACCGCATTGTGACATTTTTTAACTCACCCTGGTTTGGATCATAAAATCTTTCAATGAGTGCCACAACTGTGCTCTTCCCGGACCCACTACCACCGACCACCGCAGTTGTTTTTCCAGCAGGGAAAAAGAGAGAGAAATCTCGGAATATAATTACATCAGGCCGTGACGGATAGCTAAAGGTGACTTCCTTGAATTCTATATTGCCTTGTACGTTTTCCAAGCACTGGCCATCAGCTTGATCTTGTACTATAGTGGGTCTCTGATGAATCACCTCCAGAAGCTTGAACCCAGCAATTTTTCCCTTGCTGAAGGCCCCTAGGTTTGAGAATGCCTGCCCAAGGCTCCTGCATTCAGTAAAATAATTCAACTCAATAACAACAAAAGGGTTGTTCTCCTACTAATAAGATATTATGGAAATATCACTTGCTCAATATGGTACCAACAGCAGCAGAGAAATGAATCACTTTTCAAAACCAATTACAAAAAAGCTTTCATTTCTTTCAGTTTCTAAACTTACATTCCACCAACAATAGCAGAGAAGATTGCAGTGAAGGCCTTTCCACCATCAGTTTGTCCACTTCGTATAAAGACACCCGCATACCAGAATACTAGTGCCCATGACATGCACGCAATCCCATATGTTGACCCAATACCCAGACCTTTTGCCATTCCTGCCTTGTACCCCAGCTTTAATGTGTTTTGAATTGCATCTGAGTAGGAATTGAGTGCCTTACTTTCTCCCACAAATGAATATACTGTCCGCACTTGTGCAATTGCCTGCGCAATAAGAGCAGACACAACTGATTACTTATTGAAGAACAAAGGTTTTCGGCTCCAAAGAGAATGAACAAAAAAAGCTCCCTGTTTTATGCAGAAATTTGATAATAAAATATCTATCTATAAAAAGACTGAATAGTATTTGTACAGCATTTCACTGTTTTTCTGCATAAAGTAAAGTGTTTCAAGTAAAGTGTGATACTGCACATATGAACTTCAGACTTTAAAAAAAATAATAGAAAATCTATGATATTTGCAGGGGTGGACCTACATCTTGATTCAGCAATCAAGCTTTTCCCCAGACCAGACATCAATCATGACACAAAAAACATGACTTCATTGAAAAAAATGATAAATGGTGATTTAGTTGATGGAACGTGTACAATGAAGAGGTCCACCAACCAGTATGTATTTGAGCATTCATACCACAGTGTTAGTCAAAGCAGACAAATGTGTCACAGTCTCCAGATGCAGAGATAAGATAAAGGGGACCCATGTGTATTATAGGAGCTAAGGGCCAATACAGAAAAATTTCATTTGGCTCCCACCACGGAATTTTGATTGGGTTTATTCAACCTAATTTTCTCTATTTCAACAAAACAACAAATAGTCTTCCTACACACGAATGCATAACCAAACATCTACACATGAAAAGTACCTAGTCCCTAGAATGGTCTCCTGCTGGAGTGTTTCCCGCATCAGCTACCAATCCTTAGATTCCAATCATGCATTTCATATAATCTTTTGCGTGTAATATATGTAGAGATAATTATCATTTTTGACCTCCCAAGTTTGATCTACAATAAGACACCCAATAATTCCAGCCAATAACCCTCAATAGAAACTAAAATAACATAAATATTTTGGATTGTAAAAAATATTCAGTAAGGGTACGTATGAATAAAAACACCAATATGGGAGAAAAAGTTTACCTGCTCAGCTACTATACCAGCATTGGCATAGGATTCTCGACTCTTGGATGTAAGTCCAGTGAGAGTATATGCGTATAGGCCTCCAGCAAAAGCTATGCCGGGTATGACAGCAACACTAAGTAATGCGAGCCTCCAAGCAGCAACAAAACCAACAAGAAGCCCAGTAAAGAAGGTAGCAAGGTAGTGAATAAAGTTGCCCACCTGTTTTACAAGCTCTCATTAATTGTGATTTTGCACTAATTCAACTAAAAAGACAAAAGTGGGGTGTTGCAGTAATTTCAACTAAAAAGACAAAATTATGAAATTACCTTCTCTCCAATGGCGTCTTGTACAAGAAGCGTATCAGTGGAGACACCGAAAACAATATCACCTGTGCGTGCATCAGTGTCGAAGAAACCTACATCCTGCCTCAGCACAGCTTCAAGATACTTCTTTCTCAGAGCAATTACTTGCCTCTCTCCTGTGTACATCCAGCAAGCAATCTCTGCAACACATTGCACAAACGTTGAGATAAAGCTTAGCTCTAAACAGCGACTACTACCAACAGTAAGATGAATGTCCATTTAACATAAAAAAAAAGGTGGAGTAGAGGGACATTTTTGCAAAAAACCCAGAGGAAAAAAATCAAGATGGGAGAGGCGGAAAGTAATGAAAAGGTTGTTTAGTCCTACCCCGCCAGTGATTTTTCGTTTGAATCCTTAAGATTGTTTTCTCTCTTTTACTAACTTTTTTTTCTTTTTTGCAAAAGAACTAAAAAAAGTAACATAATGCAAAACTGAAAGCTCACCGGCGTAAGAGGAAACGCAAACCACCAGCCCAAGGTAGACGAAGTACAGAGCATACTGAACGAGAAGAAAGAAAACAAACAAATTAGAGCAAGACATCAACAAATAAACAACTTAATATGGAAATGGAAGAGAGATATGGTCTAATACGATCTAATACTTGCCTTGGAGACCTCATCCGTCATCTTGCGGAGGTGCATCTGGTTCTTACCAAAGCCATTGATGAGCTCTCCGAAGAGGAGGAAGAACACGGGCATGGCAGCGCCATGGACGACAGCTCCGAGGCTGCCAGCAGCCATGAGGAGGCGGTCCCACTTGTCAGCAAAGGAGAACAGCTCGTGAAAGGCCACACTCTGCTCCGGCCTCTTCTTCTCATCCTTCTTGCCCGATCCCTCGGCTGTTGCACCTCCATTGCCCGAATCCACCGCCATTCCTTCTGTCAGTAGTTCTCCCCCTCGCAAGCGATTCGTTAGTAGTCCTTGTTAGTTGTTTGATCCTGCATTGGTGATCTGGTTACTGGGTTTAAGCTGGGAAGAGGGAAAGAAAATGTATTCGTAGAAGAGCTTGCGACGATTGGAAGACGACAAGAGTGACAGAAGCGGCACAGAGAGATGGAGAGAGAGAGAGAGGTGAGGGAATGTGAGCTAGCTAGTAAGCTACTCTTGGGAGTTGAGAAACTATAGAATCTCGACGAGTCGCATCACTCGCGGTGACCCGCACGGTACGTGTAACCTTGTCTCCCTTTGTTTCCTAATCGTTAGGTTAAAGGCGAACTGGGAGTCTGTAATAAAAGCAAATCTTAGTTGTACAGAACTCACCTGACATCTGGGACCCACTATTACTTCCCGTACCCCTTAGGTCCCCGCCTGCCAGGTAAAAACCACATATTGTCCGCATACCGTATGCCATATAATACTCAAGTTTATCGATACTGTTGACTGTAACGGTCCCACGACAATTGGTCAAATAAAATAGCGATTGTTCGGCCGGAATCCATGACCTTTCATAAATTTTGTATTCCTGTATTGCATCCTTGAAAGTTGAGACGTATTCGTTATTTTCTAGCATAGATTACGAGGCTCAAAACTATATGACTTGCCTCAATAGGAATATTACATTTTCAATTTATCATGTAACTATGTAAGACGTATTCGTTATTAATTCGCTTGAAGTATGGCACAAATTTACGTAGTTTTTAAAGCCAGTAAACTTTATTATAATAATAGAAAGAGTGAATCTATGGTGCTATGCATATCACAAGTTGGTTCGTAATACGGATCAATATTTTCGTTTTTAAAATTCTAACTGTCGATCAGAACCGTTCAACAAAATCCCATATGAATATGTACTTTTGCATACTGAGTTTTATATTTTTTAGAATTTTTTTACTATTTTTTAAGATAGGTAGAAAATCACTTGATCTGACAATTTTGGACCATCCAAAAATAGTGATTTTTTATCTATCTTTAAAAATAGTAAAAAATTCTGAAAAAATATAAAATCAGGTCTACAAGTACATATTCATATGAAAATTATATTGAACGGTTTGGATTGACTATTAGAATTTGAAAACGAAAATATTAATCCGTATCATGAACCAAATCGTACTATGCATAATACCATAGATTCACTCTAATGGAAATAAAGCTTGAATGAAACGGGCAACTTGCCTTTTATCAAAAAAAAAAATAATAATAATAATAATAATAGAAATAAAGCACGATTTTGAAATATTTTTTAAATTGAGATGAGAATTAAAATTCTTCATCCGCTTACGATGTTGACACTAATTTCGAATCAGTAATCTCTAAAACTGAAGATAATGATGATTAACCTTTTAAATACGACGAATTTATTATGATGAATCAATTGAAATTCACAAACAAAGTCGAAATATGCCTTCCCAAAATTTACATACAAAGTAGGAATATGCGGATTTTAGTACGGACACTTTAGTACTTCACCATGGATACTAAAAAATAACCACCCATTACATGTGTTACCACACAGAGAGATGATGTAGGAGATCAGGATCACTCAACAACAATTCTCAATCTCTTGACTATACCATAGAAGGAATCTAAGGAAATTACATTTGCAAAATCATTAATCAAGCAAAACATAACTGAATTATTGGGAAAATTATAGTAGATGGTACCTCACACAATTTGTGAATTTGAAAGCAGATTGTGCCAATCCAACAACCTAATATGTTCTCACAACTAACTTACAATGATGTACTAGATCAAAAGTCTCCCTCTAGGCTCTAATGTTGTGTGGCATTATATTTTTGGCTTGTTATGATTCATGACAGAGGGAATTGACAGCTCATTTTAAAATTTACATATATAAATCTAGATTAAAATCCGCATACACGACTGTATATCACATATGCAGTATGCAGTGATATTCCATATGCATGAATAAAATTGCATTTAAAAACATTGGCTAATAGTGAGGCTATGATAATATACATATTATGAATCGATGTGTGCTATGGATTCATATTTATATTTTCAAAATTTAAACTATCGAATTGAACCATTAAATATGACCTTTGTATGAAATAATGGATATCAAATTTTACATTTTTTTTTATAACTTTTTCACTATTTTCTTAGATACAAAAAAATCACTAACTTCATATGATCCAGAATATATATTATTATTTTTTTTTAAAGAAAGATAAAGATCAAACCTTCAAATTCTATATCACTGTTATTACTACACAGGATTTTCCTTATTTAGATGTCGAACCCATGACCTCCCACGCAGAGACTACGTGCATTTGCTACTAAATTGAATGCTAATTCTCGATGATCCCATAATATTTAAATCACCTTATTTTTTTATTTATCTAAAAATACAGTAAAAATATTTCAAAAGATATAAAATTTGATCTGCAATATGTTATGTGAAAATTATATTGAATAATTTAGATTGATTATTTGAACTTTATAGATAGAAATACGAGTCTATAGTACGACCTGCTAAGTAATATGCATATTACCATAGCCTCACTCGTTAACTAATATTACAAGGTAAAAAAAGAATGATTAAAATCATATGCTTCTAAAAATCAAACGCTTCGATAGCAATTACTGGTCAAGTGAGCATATACTCATATCTAAAGAGTAAAGACTCGCTACATCTCTTGTAAATTTAAACTGTTTATTTCAGATAAAAAAATACAACATCGAATTTGATCTAATTACTATAAAACAAATTCAATATAAAATAAAAGAACCGAATTTTTCTAAAATGTCTAATGAACTCAGTACGACAAAATACTGCAGCATCGTCTGAATCAAATCTGACACGAGCCAATACTTTTCCTAAAAGTCAATGGTCCCAAAAACCCAATTTAAACCTAGCCCAATCTATCACCCATCCGAATATCCGATATTAAATTAGATTCATCCCTTCTAAACTCAAGCTGCCAATAATTAAGAACTGACTGGACCCAAACATTAATTTGAAACTGATAGCGCCATCTTCTCGAGGCCCTCACTTTTAACGGACCATGAAAGAGTCGGGTTTCAGAGCTCTTAGAGAGGCCAACTCAGAATCAATACGAAAAGTTCAGGTTCGTAAAAACTAGACGCTCAACAAGCCAGTCTTAGATCAAGAACAGTCCGGGACTCGAACCCCCTTTCGGGGTCAACCCGGGATAAAAAAAAATAGGGCCCAGGAAAGGCTCACCCGACAAAGCATAGTTGGGTCGAAAATTTGGCTAAGAGAGATATCATACAGGTTAGAATCCGAATATCTCCAAACCATTTCCGATTCTAAAATCACTCTCATCTCGGCCTGTCACCTCGAGACAGGGCGAGCCCAACCGGAAAATTCTTTTTTTTCCCATACGACCTACTCTCTCCAATATAGGATGTATCAACCACCATGGGGCCACTGCTAGCACTTCCTTGAATAATTAGATGGCTCAAACAGGTGCTTCAATCCCACCTCCTCCGGGGGTTCACAACAACCTCCAACCGAAAAGCAGCACCCAACCTCCTGCGAGCTTGTCGCTAGGTGGGCACCTTGGGATGCCAGTAGAGGAAACTCCCCCTAGAGGTCTTCGACCCCCAAGAACCATACTTGCCAACCCGGCGATTCGACCCCGTAACGCTACACTAAAGCAACCTCGCAGTGTTGGTCTCAATATAACAGTTCAACTGCAAGGAGTCAAGCAAAACCTTGGTCGGCCACCTCTAACCGGTCGACATCGGCCTGTTCATCCAAAACCCCGATTTCTCCCCTGAGGTTCATCTGAGCCAGAACTTTGTAGTAGGCAGTGCGGGATAGCGGTTATGGGACGGCCTATATAAGGCTATACAAACCATTGAACAAGGGTTGAAAATTTGGCTAAGAGAGATATCATACAGTTTAGAGTCCGAATATCTCCAAATCATTTCCAATTCTAAAATCACTCTCATCTCGGTCTGTCATCTCGAGACAGAACGAGTCCAATCCAGAAATCCATTTTTCTCGTACAGCCTACTCCACTCGAGATAGGACGTACCAGAAACACTTTAAACAATCCAGAGTTCTAGACTTATGAGCCAATCAAAACCAGTCAAAGCTCAATCCCTACTAAACCTATGTCTCCATTCTGTTTTGAAACCATACAAACAAATAAACAACGAATTGTAAACATGTCGTGTACGTGTTGTGTTGTGATTTGTTGTTCTTAGAGTTAGTGTTATGTCAGTTGGATGAGTAATTTTTTCGTATCATGTTGTGTTAGCTAGACAGATACTTTTGTCGTGTCGTGTTAAAAAATAGAAAATATTATTGTATATAATAATTAAAAATTGAAATATAAGACAAATTTGAGTGTGACTTGTTATTTTGTATTGATGACTCTCACCAAGAGAATTAGGGTTCAATTCACGCCAATGACATTCCCTTTTTTGGTTTTCATAGAAGTATAAAATCAAAAAACACACTTCAAGGAGGAATCGAACTCGAGGGCACATTAGTTTACCGCTAGCATTGCAGTACCAGCTAGATGACATATTTCATTATTTTATAAACTGACGGCATATTTGAATTTTCTTTTTTTTAGGATATGAATAAAGAGTTCGACAGTTTATATTTTACCCACTCTAATCTAAATTTTCTAATTCCATCCCTATTTATTCTTTCATAAAATCCAACACCCAGATGTTTATACGAAAGATAGTTTAACAAAAAATAGTAACATTAAAATGTAGCGCAAGACTAATCTAAAAGATGTTCCTAACGAGAGAACAGCTTGGGTCCGATGGGTTTCGAGACTGTCCGATTCACTTTAAGATTTATGCGCACAAATTTTAAAGCATACGTGAAAGTTGCGGGCGCGAATCTTAAAACAGATTGGACAGTCATCAAATCCATCGAACTCATGTGGAGTCCGATGGGCATCGAGAATACCAAAACACACATTAAAAGACCTAGCTCCAAAATTATAATATTGTTTTAAGATCAAGCGGCTGGGATTCGATACGGATAGTAAATTATGCTAATCGGTGCATGAATAGAGTTCACATTTTTGTTTATCTGATTTAAATGGAGGCATTCGAGTAGTCCGATCGGCAGATATATAGTCAATTTTGGAATTTCGAAATAAATTAACCATTCAAATATTTAATGTATCAATTCTACATTCTTTTTCAAATATTTAATTTGTTTTATTAAATTGTTGTTATCAGATAAGATATTTAATAAATATCTAAGGAGATAATGTAAAAAAATATTTCAACGGATATTTAGACATTGTAACCTATTTCAACGGATTGGGTTTTGTCCAAATGGCTTTGGATCGACAAAGCCTCATCGAAATGTCCGATTTGCATTAAGATTTGTGCAAACATATTTAAATGGGGGAATCGGTTATATACCCATCAAAACTTTTGAATTTGGATATTTGCCCATATCCTATTCAAATTTGATAAATTTGAATAGGATATGGGCAAATATCCAAATTCAAAAGTTTTGATGGGTATATAACCGATTATGCCTATTTAAATAATCTTAATAAATTTAAGTAGTTTATTGAATCTAAATATTTGTGCCGGCCAATTTTGATGCAGATTATACAGTTTAGGTCTGATTTTGGATGAAACTTTGTCCAAAACCGTTTGGACAAAACCCCCACCCTTGATAAAATAATTCTTCATTTTCTCAAATTTTAACAATATATATACGAAAAGATATATATATATGAAATGGCGTGAATGGCAGCGCATTAAGAAAAATAAAAAACTCTCAACAACAAAAAAGAAAAAGAAAAAGAAAACGAAAAGTGAATTATAACACCACCACCAACCTTTCTCGTACATAGCATGATAGAAAGCTACAGCAGGAATTATTATACCAAGATTAAAAATTGAAAGCCACGCAGAAAGCAAATCATTTTTTCCTTTTCCATATGATGTTACGATAGAAAGCTAATCATATATCTATCTGGTATCGCCGGAGGAAGAAGGAATTGAAGCTTCAGGATTAAAATTTTTAATATTAGAAATTTAAAATAGTGCGTCACCTATGAATCTATGATTATGAATGCTTCGCATGTTTTGTGGGGAGCTTTACAGGAAAGAACAGCTCTTTTAAGGTTGCATTTCTAAAGAGGCCATCCATCAATAATTCACAGTGAGTAGGATCTCTTTACCTTTTGGTTTAATTAATAACAAAGTACCAAATTATAGGCCCCACCTTACGTATCCGTCAAGGACCGTTTGTACTATGTGCTATATATGATTCTTCCAGCATGTAAATTATTTGTTAACATGTTAATATATTGTCATTACTGCAGTCATATGCTATAAATAACTTACTGTTGCTTAAGAGATTGTTGGGATCGTTAATTTTGGTTGGTAACTGACAGGGACGAAGTCAGACTTTCAGACTATGGGGGTCAAATGTGAATGAGAGTCGAGCATATAAAATTTATATACTGCGAATGAGATTCAATTTGATAGTTTCATAGCATTTTCTACTAAATTATACATAAATTTACCAATAAATACAAAAAAATTGAAAATAAATGAGGTCAATTGACCCCCATTTATTACAAGTGGCTCCATCTCTGGTAACTGGGGACAAGTATCCTCTCCATTACTGTAAAAGATTTCCTTCACTTTACGGTTTGAGATTAACTCTCAGCCGCTTTGAGATTCGCAGCTAGCAGATGTGCAGTATTATTGAGCTGTGAGATTCGTGCCCAGTTAAAAAGAACGGTCCAGATCCAATAATTGTAAAAGATTCCCTATTACGGTACCGGGGAGGATGTGAATTCGGTAACTGGACCGTTCGATCAGTTAGTTATAAGAGATGCATGTAATCTTTTTAGTCTTTTGCATTATTCTACAGAAGTTACTAGCTAGACATAATTTCAATACTAACCAAAGTCTGAACTATTGACTTGATAAATGGCAAAATAATCCGAATACAATGTATTTACAGAGAATATATTCTCTTCAAGTTGCTTCTATCAATATTATCGTCAAATTTTACAAAGCAAAGAAAGAGATTAATCGAACTTGGAATCCATATATAATAGTAAATATTGTATGTAGTGCTTATTAATTTCTATATTTATTAAATCATGGACACCGTATATAGTTGTAAGCTAGTAGATTTGATCTTTGCAAAGTCCTAGGTTTTAAGCTTTACTAAACACAATATTATACAAGATTTGTGAATTTCCTCTATCATTCAAAAATAGATCAAATTATAAAAAAAGAATGAAAACCTTAAACTCTGATAATAAAATTATTTTCTTAGATTTTACTATGATAGTAGAAAACATTATAAAAATTTTATAAGAATAGTACTCTGATAAGAAGAGTGGGGCTATAGTTATATGCATATTATGGATCGATCCGTGCATGGATCCATATCACTACATTTAAATATTAAACAGTTGATTAGAACTGTTAAACACGATCTCTATTTGAAAATGTACTTTTAGATCAAATTTTATATTTTGTAGAACTTCTACTATTTTTTAAAATAAGTATATCATAACTTCTACTATTTTTTAAAATAGGTATAATATCATTTGAACTAAACATTATGGACCATCCAAAAACAATACTTTTTCATCTATTTTAAAAAATAGTAAAAAAAATTCTAAAAAAATATAAAATTTAGTATCTAAATATATTTTTACACGCAGATCATGTTTAACAGTTTTGATCAACTTGTTTGAACTTTGAAAATATATAAATTCATTGTACTAGTAGAGCCGTAATGCGCATATTACCATGGCCTCACTTCTGAATTCTGATATAGAATTTTTTCCCCTTTGTGAAGCTGTGTATTTATTTTCTAGTCCAACTACTGGACAAGTATCCTCTCCATTACTGTAAAAGATTCCCTTCACTTTACGGTTTGAGATTAACTCTCAGCTGCTTTGAGATTCGGGCTAGCCCAGGGGGCAGTATTATTGGGCTTTGAGATTCGCGCCAAGTTAAAAAAAACGGTTCAGATCCAGTAATTGTAAAAGATTCCCTATTACGGTACCGGAGAAGATGTGAATTCCCAACTACTCCACTACTCTGCCATACATGGAATTAGAAACAGCATCTCTCCGGCGAGAATCACGAGAAAGATCCTGCCCACAAACGAGATGAAAACATGGGGGCAAAATGATTTGTCAATTTCCATTCTTTTTTCCTGTAAGGTACTGAAGACGATGTTTAATCCCTAAAAAGCAGAGCAGCCACTCCTCTGAAAAACGGATTGAGATCTGCTGCGATCCGAATATTGAGCACAGTAACCCTGCAATCTCTGTCTTTTTAAATCCAGCTGTCCAACTTTTTAGTGCACGCATCTCAAAATAGCTGGTTTTTCTATGCACGCATCTCGAAACAATTCGACAGCTGGATTTGGAAAAACAGAAATTGCAGGGTACTGTTCACAGTACCCGGATCGCAGCAGATTCACACCCCTGAAAAACACCTATTTAGAACAGTAGAACACTATTTTAGTAAAATACAAAGAAGAAAGGGAATCCGAGGCGAAAGATGTGTTTGTGTGTGTGTATATGTCAACTGTGTCAGTTGTCAATTTTAAAATCTTAAATAAATAAATAGTAAATTTAAACTCTTTGATCAGTTCTTCAAAACCCAAATTACACATGCATAAAGTGTCATTAATTGAAGACTGAAGAGTGTAGTTTAGGTCCGATAATTATTATCGGAAGTAAATTTGAGTTCGATGGACATCAGAGCCGTCTTATACGCTTTAAAATTCGTACACCAAATTTCAGAGCGGAGCACACACGATTTTTAAAACGTATCGAATGATTATGAACTTATGATGCCCATCAGACTCAAATTTACTTCCGATAGTCATGAGACCTACATATTATTTATTAAACACATCAACTCTGCCTTTTTTTTTAATGGAGAAACGAACACGTATCCTCTGTATTAACTCAAAAGGGAATCTTTTGAGTTAACGCATCTCGGCCGTCTGATATTAAACGGAGTCAATCCGGCTGTCTAATTTTAACATAGAAACTCTTTAATATTAGTACGGATCTAATTTGCACGGATCTTAAAGTGAATCGGATGGTCCAGATGCATTAACTCAAAAGATTCCCTTTTGAGTTAATACAGAGGATACGAATTCAAAAATTTGCCCAAATCAAGTTTCAATCGCCAAATTGGGTACCACATTACTTACCACCATGTGATTTTGGTCATGATACTGGCTGTATACTACATCTAAACAATTCCTTAGGGTATTTGATTTTTCTGGTCTTATATTTATATACTACTTAATTAGGCTGTCAATAGACCTTAATTAATTATGTGGCCTTGGATGATAGTCTATTGGAGAAACCCAATTCCGATGCGATCTAGGTTATTGTTATTATTAATTTTCAAGTTATTGGAGTTGGCAAAGAATCGTTTGGATTTCGTTGACCTCTTTTTCTATTTGGTTTTAAAAATAAAATGCCCACTTAGTGTTTGACTGCTTTGGTGATGAGTTGAGACAAAAATGAAAGCAATAAATAAATACATATTCTTGAAGAGCGTAAGAAATCATTAGTTATGGAACTTTTAGATCAAACAAGGAAAAGCATTTGATAATTATCTTCAAATGTAAAGCAAAACACAAATTGGGTGATATGGTAAAATACATTTAATGGAGGTTAATAAATGACAAACGAATAACAAATAATGATCAAATTACATGTTCGAAAATTTGAATAGAGAAATTCCTTGTGAATATTTAATAGTTGATTGGTTTGACCTCTAATCTTTACTTAAACAAATAATTATCAAATAAATTAATAATTTATACCACCTAACCCAAAAATATAAGAAAACAAATAAAATATATTATTTTAAACACGTCATGTACATAATATCATAAACATCATATACATAATAACATTATAATTATTGATCGTATTATTTTTAAAAGAATATTACTTACTAATTAAATAATTCTATGTATTGTGTTGTATATAAATCCAATTCATGATAATAATTTTATATATATAGCTAAATACACAAATAAACATTATTGTATATACCTTTTATATTGATCAATTATCATATATGGTAAAAATATGAAATAATACGATACATCTAAAGTTCTAAACAAATGAAAAGATTTAGTTAATATTTATATCAATGATTAGTACACATTGGACCAAAGCACTGAGCGCTGTATTTTTTTTCTCTTAATTACGCTTAGGCGTGTTAATTACTGCTTATTGGCTCTCCCAAAAAAGGGGATTAAGGCCGGTGGCAAGCATGATTGCGGGAATCATGCATTTAAAGCTGAGCACAACCTTTTTCAAAGGCTGCTCTCAACTTCGCAAATCTAACCCAACCCAACCCAACTCGGTAAATTCGTTTTTAACCAACACTCGGCTCTAGTGTGGAAAAAACGTGCCATGACGTGACTAACACATCGTGACTTTGGTCTTGTGTCGTGCCGTGCCGTGTCTTGCCTTGATCAAAATATCAAGGGATGGTCACGACACGCGAATGGTCACGTCACGCGAGACACGCTGTGCTCAAACGTGCCGTGACCAAACGTGATTCGCGTGACCATTTGATCATAATTTAGGTTAGTTTATTCAAGATTCACGTGACTCGCGTGATCAGGTGTCGTGCCGTGCCATGACTAGATCTTTCACGTGACGTGCCGTGTCGTGCCAAAGTTTCAAAAGATGAACACGGCACGTAACTGACACGCGTGCTGTGCCGTTCCGTGAGGAGCCGGCTCCGCCGTACCATTTTTCCCACTCTATTCGGCTCCTCTCCAAACTTAGAATTCGCAGATAAAAATAGTGAAAAATAGTGTTATTTAAATTAGTACGAAAATTGTATTAATTTTGGAAGTAAAGCTAGCGTGTATTGTGCTTATCCAGAGAGTACAACTTTAAAATTTATTGAATTGACTTCGAACAATGATTCTAAACCGTTGAAATCAATATAATTCGTAAGTGGAGTGTACATGTAAAATTTTGAAAGTTTCGAATTCATTCAGTACAAAGTCAAACGGTAAAAGATGAACTTCTTATAAGTTATTCTATGCATTCATTTTTCATCATTTTTTTATTGCTTGATTATGTACTAAATAAATTCGAAAATTTCAAAATTTTGCATGTACATGCATCACTCTTGAAGTGGATCAGTTTCAGTGGTTTGAATTCGTCATTTGAAACCAATTAATTCGACATATTTTATGTTAGCTTTACTCCAATTTTGGAGTGAGGCTATAGTGTGTTAGACTCATCAAGAGGACTTGATGATCTTAACTCTTAAATATATCAAATCGACTTCAAACAACGAATTCAAACATTGAAATCAATCTAATTCACGAGTATGTGTGTTTGTGCAAAATTTTGAAAAATCATAATTCATCCACTACAAAGTAAAACGTTAAAAAAATGAAGATTTATAAGTTATTTAATGCATTCATTTTTTTATTATTTTTTAAATATTATTTAAAAAAATTGTACTATTTAGGTTAGTAAAATATTATTAAATTATACATTTAAAATAATAACGAAGGAAAGGAATAACTGATAATATAAATTTTCTTTTCAATTTGTTTTTGAACTCTTATTTCTACAAAACAATTTCAGATTTATGCCTAATTGAATTTTCTAGTTAAAATATTTATTATTAATTTGTTTACCAGAATTCTCAACCAGATTAAATTTTTAATATTGCGATCTGATGCAAAAGAAAGAGTATTGCGATCTGTGAATTTAATTCTAAAATTTATCATATTTGTTTTAAACAACAAATTTGAGTTGAAATTCAACTACCTTACGAGTGATGCGTTTACATGCAAAAATTTAAAACTTCCGAATTAATTTAGTATACAGTCAAGCGGTCAAAATTAGAAGGTTTATAAATCAATTTTAATGAATTTATTTTTTGAATGTTTTTTTGACCACTTGACTCTATACAAAATTAATTTGAAAATTTAATTTTTTTGCATGTAGATGTAGCACTTGTAAGATAGATGGGTTTTAATGGTTCCGATTCGTCGTTTGAAGTCAATTTGATAGGTTTTAGAGTTGAGTTCACAAAGGGGCTTAGTGAACTAATTAAGAACACCCTAGTTCTACTCTATAAAATAAAAGAGAAAGAAAAATAGTATCTTGATTTTTCGATGCATAGAAGAATCCGTAGAATTTTTACCGATTTAAACTTTAGATCGGTAAAAGTTCCATTTATCCAAAGATTTTTTTTTTTTCACTTGCTCCCCTTGCTCCCCATGTTGCTTGTTAATTTGAATGAAATAAATTTGTGTCAGAATATTTCTGTTCAGGAGCATTTTTGTTTAATCCTTGCAAAATCTCAAATTTTTTTTTTTTTTGCAAACAGAGGTATTCTTTTTTTCTTTTCTCTCTTATTTTATAATATAATTTTATGTCAGTAAAAATTCTACCGATACTTCTATATATAAAAAAACATAGACACTCCTTTTTTTTCTCTTATTTTTGTAATGTTTTTTAGATGTGTTTGATTGATATCTAAATTATGAAATAAGAGTTTTAGATCTCAATTAATTAAGTCAACAAATACAAAATAGTTAGACCAACTTAATTAGCCGTAAGTATAAAGTTAATCCGTTTAAAATTAAACCACTCAAATAGATTAAAGTTTATTTCTCAATAAGACCCACTGTCAGAGTCCAAACTCCAAAGTGTTTTATATTTTCTCCTTTTTAACATTTTTTTTTCTCTTCCATGTCCTCTCCCTCTATGAATGTGCATCCTAATGTACCGTTTAATATTAGTGGATTTAAATCGGACGGTTCTGATCTTAACTCTAAATTTGAGTTAACTCAGAGAACCAGTCATCAACCAAACAAATAAAAACACTCCTACAATTTTACTCGATACTAATTCGACCCGGTACGGACCCGATATGTTGATAACCTCCGTAGGAGGAACAAAAAATGTAGCATTGTAAGGATCCGAATCTGCTGAAATCCGAGGTCGGTACTGTTCATCATGAAATTCCTACAATCCGAATCCAACCGTTGAACTGTTCCGAAATGCGTGTAAGGAAAAACTAGCTGTTTCAAGATGCGTTCTCGAAAAAAATTTAATGACTGAATTTTAAATTGCAGGAATTTTAGAGTGAACAGTACCCGATCTCAGAATTTAAGCTGATTTATTTCCAGCATTGTAATGGTTTGAAGTTTTGAATGCATTTTGTTTAGGCCCACACATGTTGTACAAAACTACAAAATCGGTGCACGTGTGATGCTATGCATATGCTACCAAGTGGCAGCTTAATTAAAAGAAACCACGTAAAGGCCATATTGGGTCCTCCTCCTCCAACTAGGTATCAGACACTTTATTAAATCATGCATATTCCACCCATTAAGAGTTGATTGCATTTAAATAATCACAATTTATATACGCCTTTTGTTAGAATCCTTCATTTTATTTGTTATATATAGCATAGAAAAATGAATAACAAGTAATATAAATTTTTATCTTGTTATTATTCAACTATTCTTGGATCTCGTAACAAGGATAGATCTACGTTGAGAAGCAAGTTCTGGCATGTGCTTATCCTTGATTTTTAATATATATCATAATTAATTATAATTTTCTTTTAAATTAAGTTAATTTTTTTTTTTTAAAGAAGTGGGAGTTACCCACTGATTTCCATTCAACTTAAAATCAATACAGAGTTATAGTTTTGGTACCACATATGATATCTGGTACCATAATACATACATAGTAAAAAAGAAAAGCACCACCAAAACCAACAAAATACAACCCAAATCAGTAGTATATCATCTAAATACAAGTACCCACAAGCCTAATAGACAAAAGCGTATATGACCCTGATAAAACTCAAAATTAAAACACAGCTGCAGTCTTCACTTGCCAGTCTAATTGGCTGGACCTGTTCTTCTCTCTTCTTCATGTATATCTATCTGTCCCTTGACCAAGCATAAGGGTTATACCATGTTCTCCCTCCATGGAACTGATCGATAAGCAAGTAAACTTCCTGATAGGCTCTTTACTTAAATTAAGTGAATTTAAATACATAATATTAAACTTGCCTAGATTTAAATAGGACAAATGTCCATCGTCAATTTTGTACCTCTGCTTGTCTGATTCTCTGTGTATATTTCTGCATTTAAATATAGTTATGTTTTGAGATTCGTGCTAGATGAAAACATATGACTCAGATCTCATTCTACACGGTCATGTAATGCACTGGATCTGAATTCCACTCCAGCATAGGCTCATAGCATATATCTGTTATTTTATCAAATCCGGAGAAGTTATTTGCTGGTTAATATAACAAAACATTTCCTAGTTTCATATTACCTAGTTAAGCATATAACATTTTCGCTCATATGATAAAAATAAATTGACAACACAAGCAAATTGGATTAGATTTGTACTGGACTCCAAAGGCATAAAACCATGTTTTGGGCTTTTGTTGTAAAAAAACAAAATGAGCTATAGATAAAATACTGGGCCTTTTGTTCAAGTAACCAAAGGCCCAGAATAAGGAAATTAAGTGCAAAACAGTAAGAGGACTATCAGCAGCCATAAAATAAATTTCAGGTTTCTTTAGCCCATTTACTTTCCCAAAATTTCAGCCCGTTGCAAAAGGTGCTTGAAACGAGACAAATTAATTTGCCAGACCCAAAAAAGAATGGCAGAATGTTAGTTTCAAGCCTAAATTTAGGGACCAATTAATGCTGGACAATATGTCACGATTCAAAATATGCCACTGTATACATCACTGCAACCTCCTCATGTACCAGTTGACACTTGTCGCTCAACGGCTGGTACGAATTATAATTTCTTCACCAAGATATTTGATCATTCTTCTTCTTCCTTCACTTCCTCCATGTACCTTCTAATCTTGCAATATCTTTTTCTTAGTAATAATTTTTTCCTAAGTAGGTAAATTGGCTATTTTAGAGCATCTTCATCCCTAATATTAATTAGCAATTTCAGCCAACTGTTTTTTTTTTTCTTTAAATGCTTGGTAGAAATTTCAGACAGCTGTCAAGAAGATAATAAAAATTAAGTTAATATTAAGCATTCCTGAAATTAACTTTAATTTCTTTAAACCTCTACATCACCGAATTTGATTGGTTGTTTTCACCGGCGTGAGAGATTGAAAACAAAATAAAATCTTTCAAAATTGGTAAGACGTCCGCATCATGGAGAGCGAAAAAAATGAAATTGACAACGCAAATTCTGAAAGTAGAAGCAACTGATGCATATGCTCTTTCCTCAAATAAAAAAAATTGTATATAGGTACTTTCTGGTACTATACCCTCAAATCAGTTGTTTTATCAGTATGAAAGAATCAGATAAGATCACAGAACAAGTAAAACAAATGTCAATTTACTTACGGTGCTTTTCATTGCATAGCAATTATATTTCATGGATATATATATATAACTTCTCTAGCTGTGCAAATGTCAGTTCAAGTAGGCTGATCAGTAGCGAAAAAGATTCCCAGATATTTGATCCTAAAACCTAAATGCATGAATTTGCTCTATACCTGTCAAACACTACTAAACTAGTAATTAAGACCAGACAAATGCAGATAGAATATAATATACAAATTGCAAGTAGAAATCGTGTGCATTTAATATTCCTCCCCACTCACAACAAACATAAAAGAAAACAAGATATGCTGGCTAGCTCTAACTGAAAGGCAGGGAAGTGACCACTAGTGCATAATATGGCTACTAGTAATGTGTGTGTGTGTGTGTGTGTGTGTGTATATCTCCATTTTATTAATGCATGAGTGAGTGTGCATACGTGCTTCCAGACTCCAGTCAATATATAAATAAATAAATTAACCCACAATTAACTTTTCTTACAAAATATAACCCAGTGACTAGAGATTAGAGAAATGGACAGCCAAAAAGGCCAAGCCCTGGACGGCGACCCACCTCCTAATTAACATAAAATAATACATTTTTATAATAATGATAATATGTATAGTAAGAGTGAGGTTATGATATTATACCTAGCATATATTGGTATGTATTACGGGTTAGTATTTTTGTTTTTAAAGTCCAAATAGTCAATATGAACCGTTCAACGTGATATTCATATAAAAATGTACTTGCAAACTAAATTTTATATTTTTTTTAAATTTGTTTACTATATTTTGAAATGGGTAGAAAACCACTATTTTTGAATGGTTTAGAATCTTTGGATCAAGTGATTTTCTACCTTTCTAAAAAAATAGTAAATAAATTCTAAAAATTGTAAAATTTGATTTACATGTATATTTTTACATGAAAAATTATATTATACGGTTTAGATCGATTGTTTGAATTTTGAAAATAAAAATATTAATCCATAGTACAGATTAATACACACTATGCATTGTACAGGAACCTCACTCATGATAAATAATTATAACAATTCCATAATACGACAAGGCCACCAACCATGCATCCACCCACCATTTGTTATATTCCCATTGGTTTTGGGGTATTTACGCCGAGACCCGCAACACCTTGAATCTCACCGTTAGGAGGTCGACACGTGTTGTTGGGTCCCACTTTGCTTATTGGTGGAATGGTGGCTTTGGAATATTCGCCAAACTATATTCAATTATATTTCTTAAACGGAGTTAGATTTTCTATCTCTGTTTCTTGCCATTCGCCAAAGCGAGTCACTGTGATGGAAATCTGATGATTCAATTATGATTCCATGCTTGTACACAACAGTAAAATTTGAAAAAACACTAATTTGTACACAACAGTAAAATCTGCTGGACCATTGGATCAGTGATTTTCAAAGTGGCTTAATAAATAGTTAAAAAATTCTAAAAAATGTAAAATTTGGTTTGCAAGTACATATTCATATGGAGATCATGTTGAACGGTTCGGATCGACCGTTAGGATTTTGAAAACTAAAAAAGTGAACCGTAGCACGAAGAGGCCCTTATATACGCGTAGCATATTAGCAAAATCCTATATATATATATATGATAAAAAATCTGGCTCTACCCATAATTCCATCAAACCATGGTTTAATTCGATATGGAAAATAGAGCAGCAACACAAATTAGCAACAAATACTTGGGTGGAATGGACATTTCAAATCATGCGTCCAAAAGCATTTCGCTTAAATCAAAGTTTAGACTTTTGGCTTCATATGCAAAGAACCCAACATCATACAATAATTTACTAAAAATAACCAGAGGCGCGCGCGTATTAGTAGTACCCTTTAGTTAACAAAGATTCGATCTCATCTTTAATTGCCTCCTAATCACCACTGAGGTTAGAGTGGGGTCATTATCACTAACACGTGTTTCGCGATTCGATCTAAATTTCGTGTAGGTTTTAAATTCGCATCGGACATGCTCTCGGTTTAAACCAACTTTTGTGTCGCTGTCAAGTGTCAAATAAAGATGCGGTGAAAGAGAAATATATCCACCATATATATTTTTGAAACGGTAAAAGCGTTGTTAATTTAGAAAGAGAGAGTAGAGTCGTAGCACAGTTTGTTTATCCAACTGACTTTGAACGAAGACTAATTCAAAATTTTACCAAAGAGAAATTAAGAACCTTATTTTGGGAGGTTCTGCATGGAAAATAATTTTACTCTGCCCACTGAAGGATGTTTGGACAATTTTACCCTTTCAATTATATACATATTATCATGATATCACCTTAATAAAGATGCTAATGCAAATTTTCATCTTTAATTGTTTGACTTACCAAAAATATATATATTAAAGTTTTTGCCAGTTACTTTTTAATTTCGATAATTAATCATGAGGTTAAAGTTATCCAAAAAAAAATCCTTAAAATATTTTTAAATAAGGACATACTAATCATGATATTTATTTTCTTTTTAAATACTTCATACGGAAATTAAATCTATATCTCTCCACAGAGATGAGATCCATCACCATCCATACTAAACTTAGGTTGAAAAAAAAGAATATTTGGATGTACAACAAAAAAATATTAAACTTTAATAATAATGTATCTTTTACAAAAATAATGCTTCTTATAAAGAAAAAGAAAGGTCAACAAACAAAAAACAGTACAAGAATAGAGACTGTTGAGAGCAGTTTCTTTCATTTAATTTGCATAGCAATGGTCCAAAATTTATGGAGCTAATTACTGATATACAGGTTTCTCTCAGTGGGCAAAACATTGCCCTTCAGAAAATTTATCAAGTTAGTGTCAATTTTATTACATCTTTTGTTTTCTCTGCATATCATACAATAGCATATATTCTAATAACCAATCAAATTATAAATGGGAGACTGAAATGTAAAATATATAATGTGTGGTAGTGGAATTTGAATTTAAGTCTCCGTAGCTACAGAGTAAAATTCTAATATGTAAAAGTTCTAAGTATACATCGAACATTTTATGAGGAGGTTGAACTATATAAAAAACTTTCAAAAAATAAAATTTAATTAAGTTTCAAGTAGGGGTGATTAATGAGCGAGCATGAGCGAGTTAGGGTATGCTCATGCTCGGCTCATTAGCTTAATGAGCGAGTTAGAGCGAGTTGTTAATGAGCGAGTTGTTAATTAGCATATTGTTAATGAGCGAGTTGCTAAGCGAGTTACCGAGTTGTTTAAAATACATCATTCAAAAACTAATTTTCATTTATAGAATTTAACAAATTTTCCATAAGCAAGTTTTAACAAAAAAATTGTCCATAAGCAAATTAAACAATACATAATTTAACATAAAATTGTCCATAAGCAAATTAATAAAATCAAACAAACTATCTTCTTGTCGTTCTCACGGCTTATCACGTACCTACAAATTTGCATTATCAAAACAATAATAAAAAATTTAGAATTTAGAAATATACAAACAGTAACAAAATGAATGGATATACTAACAGAATAAATATACTAACAAAATGAATGGATATACTATTCTAGGGATTAGATGTGGTAGGATTTGTGTAACTAATTTCTTAATGAGCTAATGAGCGAGTTGGGGTATGCTCATGCTCGGCTCATTAAGTTAATGAGCGAGTTGTTAATGAGCGAGTTATAATAAGTTGCTAATGAGCATTTAGCGAACGAGTTATGAGCGAGTTACGAGTTGTGAGCGATTTACTCACCCCTAGTTTCAACAATACATAATTTAAAATTTTAAAATTATAAAGGTGGCTAAGCACCTCTTGTCATTTCTTAAGAAAAAAGAATGAAAAAAAAGATTGTAAGAAAATATTGAAAATAAGAAAAAAAATAATTGGAGACTAACATCTAGAGTACAACTGAAAGCTGTCCCTCTTTTCGTACTAAACAGTTGAATTATTAATTAATGACATTTTTTTTGTTAAAACATTAATTATTCCCCTACAACTATAGTGCAGTAATCTTGGCTTAGATTTGAACCAAGATTCCATTTAGTTCTTTCAAGTTTCAACAAATCCAACTACTCAGTTATTAAATAAAAGTAACATAAAAACGGTCGTATGATCTATTTGGAGCATCTTTAATTAATCAGGAGAGCTTTTCCTTGTCAAAGTTCAATTCTAAGGATAATATTTTTTCTAATGTTAGACTTGATCCCATTTTCTAATTAGGGGGTTTAAAAGTTTTCATCTTTTAGTGTATTTATTTTTAATATTTAATAAATTAAAATTTAAAACTTAAATGTCAAAACATACAGTTAGATATGATCAATATTTTTTTCTATATATATGTAAATGATTATGATATTTCAACTTTATTTTGATTGTTATCAAAAGCATGCAAAAATATGTTAATGCGAGTAATTTCTGAATGTCATTTTTTTAACTTATTAATTTATATACACCCAAAACAAAAAAAATAATTATTTTTTATGTGCACGTAAAGAAAATAACATAAATCACATCTAATGATTTTATTTTATTTTTGAAAGTTTTAAAGCTTTTGTTATTAAAGAATAAGAAAATGAAGATATATAAAGACACAAAATATAAAAGCATGTGAATCCTCCTCTCTATTATTAATTTTTTTAATGTTTAAATACTATAACAATATAAAAATAAAAAAACAAAATATCTCCAATATAATATAATATAACTACAATGCAAAAATGGACAAACTCAATCAACTTCCACTAACTGACAAGGTAGTAGCAAATTTGCAACAATCTTCTTCTTCTAACAAATTCAATGTGTATGTAATAAAGCATGAGTTTTTACTAAAAAATAATTAATAAAATAGTCATGGGGAACAACTCCTTTTAATCGAAATCAGAGTCGGTTCGATATCCAATCGGAGCCGTTCGATCCATATCAAGATTTTCGCAGATAGCTTCATAATTTGTAAGTATCAAATGCATACAAATTTGTTGAGTGATGAAGATAGTGATCAAAATAAAAACCGAAATTTTTATATAACATTTATTAAAAAAAAAAAAAAAACACCTATGTTTCTGAGTTTTTCGAATTCTACTCAGGCTGCACCAGTGTTCTACAGCCCCCAGTACTTTTCAATATTCTTGCATTTACTTTTCAATGTTCTGTTTTAGTTCAATGATCATGCCTCATCTTATTGTTCATCAATTATGTCCTGCGTTAATACCTCTTGTTACTGTATATTACTCATCGTTTATAATCAACTTTCAACCTGAGGTTAAACAGTACTCGGGGGCTACGTAACTGCATAACGCATGAGTTATCATTGTCCGTGACCCATACTTAATTTCGAAACGACGTCGCGTAAAAAAAAGAAAAAAAAAGAAAAAAAGGAAGACAAAGTAAGGTTTGTCTAACTAACGATGTCGAATCTTATTCGATCAAAGGACAGACAAAGCAAAGCTTGTCTACAAAACGACGTCGATCTCATCCAATCACACACTGATTAGCCTCGACCTTGAAAAAAAAAATTCACGATAAATGACTCAGAGACTATCTAACCTGTATAACACCAAGATGCAACATCACTGAGGGTTGTTCGACTTACCTAACCCGAGGAAAAATTCAAGATAAAATTGTTTCTTTTACTTAAGCAATCAACCCGAAAGCATCAAACCGATGCATTTCGGCTTCGGGGGCTAATAATAGGGTCATGTTCGAAGGGCCCTCACGGGCCATGAATAGACTGGGATTCGGACCCCCTTCAAGGGCCAATACGAAGAGCCTGGGATCCGTTAGCAGCTAAGCCCAATAAGGCCCAACTCGGCCTCATCCAACACGAGTCTAGCCCGGACCCGGCTCACGGTCACCGCCCTCCCGTCCGTACAGAGCGGGTGCGATTTAGTGACCGTCAAACTATGCGGACGTCACCGTCCTCATGCGAGAATAATCGCCTCCATGTGAACGTAACCACTTCTACGCGATCTCTCCTAACCACTTTGACGATGCGGAATGACGGTTAGGGACGACCAATTTAAGGCAAGACGCCCCATTAAACTGGGGTCGAACTTTTGCCTACCTAAAACAAGATATCATATAAGCTAGAGTCCGAATATCTTATAACCACAACTATTTTCACTTCGGGAACCGACTTCACCAACCTCGGCCTGCCACCTCGAGGTAGGACGAGCCCGATCCAGTTATTTTCTCACACATGGCTTACTCTCCTCGAGATAGGACGTATCAGGCATTGTGCGGACCCCAGTATTTGGGCCGCAGATCACCGGTGCGGTCTGGATAGAAATCGGAAAACTCAGAAACAAGAGTGTTTTCGTTATTTTTTTTTGAGAAAATGTTATAAATAAAAATTTCGAGAATAAAAAATACATCCTTAAAAAAGTAAGAGATATTTGATTTATTCTCATTTATTTGCATTGAATTGGCATGTTCAGTCTCACAGAGGGTGTGGATATATGCATAGTAATTAGTAGACCTGATTTTGCATTGTATAAGGCTTCAGATTGAAAATGTAGTTTTTAAACATAGTATTTTTGACATTTGTCTATAAATTATTACCTTTTAGCTTTTTATAACCAGATTGTAATTATTTTTGTTTCAGTAGATCTAACAAGATGTAACAAAAATGCAATTCAGTCTCTGTTGGAAAATTGCATCATTTTAACGATTTAGATGTAATGATTACATAGTAAGCTTGTGCTATCATTCGTAGTACTTGCTAATGACCAATCACCTTCTTGCACCGAAATCTCTATTGTCAATTCTTAATTGATAAGAATTGATTCCTACCAAAAATGGTTTAATGGTCCAATGGGTTCGTGTGAGGAGTTGGTGTCATGTGGGACCACATTAGCTGGTTGTGGGTCCTCATCTTCCCACTCTCAACAGATCAAAGGAACTGAGCAAGAGAAGAATGGGCAATTATGACAATAAATATTATAAATGAACATTTGCTTGTTTGTTCCTAAAAAAGATCCTAATTTAAACTAATATATATGACCTCTGAAATGAATAGTATCTCATATAACTTCAATGAAATTAAAGTCACATGCAAATGCTTAAATAATTGTTCAGTAATTTCTTTTCAATTTTTAATTTCAGTTTTGAAGGCAATCAATTCAAGTCTCATTATATTAACTTATATAAATTGAGAGGTTTGATTCCATCTTTATTTCAAAAAAATACAATGCCCTTCGTATGATGATGTGTTCTGTGTTCGAAATTCGGTTGGAGAACATTTTTTTAGATATTCAAGTTGTAAAGCTCGTCTCCATTCTTATTTAAAGAATGTTATTAGTTTTACGGATAATAATGAGTGATATCTCGACAATATGAAAATATCTGATATTTCGCTCGTGCTAAATCTGAACCGTTTGATCTCAAATGATTGTCCATTCCTGGATTAAATCTCTTATGTTGAATGAATTCTGTATGATTGTGGAGCGATGTAATTTTTCATGATTCTATGTGATGTATGCATTCCTTATTTATGAAAGTCTGGTATTTCTTGTTTTTTAGGGGTAGACATGAAATTGCCCCAACAATTATAATATGGGCCAAAAGGATTGGCTGAGTAGTACCTGAATCAGAGTTCCATTTCTATTATAAAAGAAAACATCTTGGCAGTTTATATGGTTAATAGATGTTCATATCTACAATTCGGTATATTTGTCTCTTCAAGTATCTGATCATATTTATAATATATAGTTAGTACTGGCACTATTTTTTTTTTCTTTCAAAGAAACAACCAGTGATATGCATAACGTCAGTTGATCACATATAAATCATGTAATTATCCAATTATAGTTAGATCCATTATTTTATTTTCAAATCATAAGCAGAAGTTTGCATACAAAAATTAGCAAATACAATTAGCTATAGATTTTTTTTTCTTTTCTTAATATCCTTTCTATTTTCTATGGGCTCAGAACTCATTTGACAAATTGAGAAATAATGTTAGAATAATATTATTTAAGTATTAATACTACTACTAATAATTATAATACCAAAAACATGAACAACAATGACAATGATAATAATAATAATAATAATAATAATAATAATAAAAGTAGAATTGGGATGTTTCTTAAGCTTACTAAGTTCTTGGTGAGCTAAATCCTAAAATATATCGGATTGGTTTCAAACGATGAATTAAAATATTTAAACCGATCTACTTCACGAGTGATGCATTTATATATAAAATTTATAAATTTTCAAACTAATTTAGTATAAAGTCAAGATGTCAAAATAGATGAAAATTCGTAGTTAAAGATAATTAAGTTAGAGGTGATTCTCTCCAAAAAGATGTTCTAAACATTTCAAACATTACAAAACATGGCTATATACTTTTACAAACATAGATGCTAATATAATCTGTTTTGTAAAAGTAATTAAAATCTTCATGAACCATAACTATATCTTGCCCGTCCTTTAAGCAAGGAAAATAGACGTCAAATGTAAAGAGATTGGAGTTATAAGAAATTAAGAATTTTTTTTACAATTTTTGTTTTTTTTACCAATAATGGTATAGAAAAGTTGGCATTATAGTACTAATTCTATTATGCAAGTATTTATTTGGCGTGTATACCAAGAGGAAATCATGTTTGTTCCAAGTGCAAACATTGAAGATGGATAAACATTTTTTATTTGCAAATGAGAACAGCCTTCTTCTACAAGAGAATTATTTATTTATAGAAAATATAGAGGGATAGTGAAAAAAACACCTTGATTTTTTTATGCATTGAAGGATTGATAAATTAAATTGGTAAAAATTCTACTGATTCAAACTTTTTATTGTAAGGAAACATTGAAAAGAGAAGGCCGGAAAAAAGAGAAGGGGCTTTGAATAAGTAAAATTTCTGCCGATCCTTCTATGCATCGAAAAATTAAGATACTCTTTCTCTTTCTATCTTATTTTATAGTATTTTCTATAAATAATTAAATCTCTTATAAAAATGTTTAGATAAAATCTATTTTTTTTCTTGGACCTTTTTATGAAATTATCTTGCAATTGGAATTTTGTCGGAAGTCTTCACCAAGCAATGTTGACTAGAAAAGGACATTTAATTAGTTACTTGACATTAATTTAAGTGAAAAAAAGTGCACCATAGTTTTTGGAAACAAGGGTTTTGTAAACAAGAAAAACAAAAGAAAAGAATGAAGCAAAATTGATGTGAGAGGTTAGAGAGTGAAAAATGGCTTGCTTTTGTAGGACCCAGATACTCATTGGAAGGTATTCTTTCAGTAACAATAAAACTTTAATCAGATAAAAATAAAATCACGGAGATGATTAATTGAATAAAAGGAGAAGCATGACTTGCAATTAGAGTGCCGTACTGTGACTAATACATCGTGACTTTGGTCTCGTGCCGTGCTGTGGCCAAGTTAATTTTTCATGTGTTGTGTCGTGCCGTCACCAAAATGTCAAGGGGTGGTCACGGCACGCAAATGGTCACGTCACGGGAGTCACGCCGTGCCCAAACGTGTCGTGACCAAGTTAATTTTTCATGTATTGTGTCGTGCCGTCATCAAAATGTCAAGGGGTTATCACAGCACGCGAATGGTCATGTCACGGGAGTCACGCTGTGCCCAAACGTGCCGTGACACACGTGACCATTTAATCATAATTTAGATTAATTTATTCAAAATTCACCATTTGATAAAGATCTAACGGTCCTAATTACACGTGACTCGCGTGACTACGTGTCGTGCTATGCCGTGACTAGATCTTTCACGTGACGTACCGTGCCGTCTCAAATTTTCTAAAAATTATCACGGCACGGGACATGCAAGTAACGGCACGTAATAAAATTAATTTTATGCATTCATTTTCTATTATTTTTGACTACTTGACTTGTACTAAAATAATTCAAAAAATTATAAAATTCGTATGTAAACGCATCACTCATAAAATACATCGATTTGAATTTATTGAAGCTAAATTTTGAAATTGATAGCACATACCATCGATGTCACGGTAACCGAACTCTATCAAACAAATATAATTTCTACAATCTTTTTAAAACTGAAATAAACAGTACTCTCAATCTTAATGCATTGCATAAATCTATAACGAAGGACTATAGCGTAATTTTATTATTTCCTCGAGTACTTATCCACAAGACCACAACACGAAAATAGGCATGAAGAATACTGTTGTAGAAAAGTAACAGTAACACACTAACACTAGAAAGAAAAAAGTTTTATTAGAGAGAGAGAGGGGAGAGAGAGAGAGATTTAAGCCATGAGCTTCAGAGCAGAATCCAAAGTACGAAAGAAGTAGAGAAGCAGGAGGAAACGAAGACCGAAAGGAGAATCATTTGTTTTGATTGATAAAGGGGGAAAGGCAAAGAAAATAATAAAAGCTGATAGATAAGTCGGAAGGTCGTCTGATCTTTCTTCTCTCCCCCGATCCATTTACTGGTAAGTCTTCTGGGATTCAATTCCTATTTCCTTCGGATTTGAGATAGAATAGTTAATTTGAAGAGATTTGTTGGTTGTTAAATCCGATTTGATTCCGTTAGGGGCGGGCTTGTTTGATTTCCTGTTTTTGTCGATCTAATTTATAGGTGATTTCTTTTTATTTGCACTTGATTTGTCAAAAGGAAAGCTTTAATTTTTCCTATTTGTAACTTAGATCTGTTATCAAGCTTCCCCTATCCGAATCTGGATTATACTCTACTCTTCATTTCTTCGAAGTCAATTGGAGTTCTCATTTTCATCTTATGCAGATCACTTATTCGGAGATTTCTCCCCTGAGAAAATAGGTTCCTCTCTCTCCTAATCCTGAGAAATGTTGGAAGGTCAATCGTGCCTAATCTCTCCTGCCTTACCGAGCTGCTGCAAGCCCGAACAGAAGTGGGTTTACATGACCTACCTGTTTGAGCTTACTGCCAAACCCGCCAAAAAACAAAGGCTCCAACCTGAACCTGAACCCGTTAATGCCGCATTGGATTACCAGTCTGGCAATGGGTCAAACGACGGGTCGAATTACTCCGATTCAAACTCTCTCATTAACCCAATTGGTCGAGACAATTCGATTAATTGTCTTCTAGGCTGCTCCCGTTCTGACTACGGGTCCCTTGCGTGCCTCAACCGCAGTTTCAGATCCCTAATCCAAGGGGGAGAGCTGTACCGGCTGAGGCGCCAGCAAGGCATAATCGAGCATTGGGTCTATTTCTCTTGCAACGTGCTTGAGTGGATCGCTTATGACCCGAAAGAGAACCGCTGGATGACCCCACCACGCATGCCGCATGATGAGTGCTTCATGTGTGCTGACAAAGAATCCCTTGCAGTTGGTACTGAGCTGTTAGTCTTCGGTATAGTTTTCCGGGAACAAATTGTATTGAGGTATAGCATTCTTTCCAACTCATGGACACGGGGAGTGCAGATGAATCAGCCTCGGTGCCTCTTCGGATCGGCGAGTCTAGGAGAAAAGGCAATTGTGGCGGGTGGCACTGACATGTATGGTACTGTTTTAAACTCTGCTGAGCTGTATAATTCTGAAAATAGATGCTGGGTCACAATCGCCAGTATGAATACAGCTAGAAAAATGTGCTCAGGTGTATTTATGGATGGTAAGTTTTATGTTATTGGGGGCATGTCGAGTAATACTGATATTTTGACATGTGGGGAGGAGTATGATTTGGAGAGAGGAACCTGGCGGGTCGTACGTAACATGTCTGCCGGGTTGAATTGTGTGGCCGGTGCGCCACCACTTGTTGCTGTTGTGAGAAATGAATTGTATGCGGCAGATTATTCGGAGAGGGTTTTGAGGAAGTATGATAAGAAGAACAATGTGTGGGTTACGTTGGGCGCCATGCCGGCCCGGCCTGATTCTGTAAATGGTTGGGGCGTGGCATTTCGTGCTTGCGGTGATAGATTGCTTGTGATTGGTGGGCCCCGGGCATATGGTGGTGGCATGATTGAGATCAATTCATGGGTGCCCGATAATAATGGTCCCCCTCAGTGGAATATAATTGCCGAGAGGCACTCAGGAAGTTTTGTCTATAACTGTGCAGTGATGGGCTGCTGATTTTTGACAGTATTAAGAAGTTTTTCTGAGAAAATTGCTACTGATTCTGGTAGAGGGGTAATTCAAGGCCCTCCTTCTCTTTTAAAATTTCAGAGTTTACTCGAGGTTCACATGGGAAACCCACAGGAAAGTTTGTTTACTGCTTCTTTGTCGTGTGTACCTTTGGGGAGTTATTATTTGTGCTTTGTTTTCGTGTTTCAATTAAGTCTCATTGAATTTGTATCTAGATAATTTGTTATGTTTCCATCCTTGGAGAGTAACAGATTGATAAATTTCTAATCTCCCCTGATTCTTGAAATCAATTTGGAATTGTAGATTAACATTTTTGTGGTTCTTTTGTTCCTGTCTTTCTTTTCTTTTTTTCTGTTTTGTTTATGAGCATGCATAGAAATATACCAGTGGAAAACCTGTAGCTTAACATTATGCATAGAAATAGCTTGCTGGTATATACCTTTCTGAAATTATACAATTTAACTTACAAAATGCAGTAGTTTAAGTTGTAGGTTCAAAATCCAGTTTGATGATTTCTAGTGGATATGTAAGTTACAACTTACAAGGCCTAATCTCTATTTTAGTAAAAAAAGAAAATGCTGTAGGTCAATATCATATACATGCCAGATACCAGAAGCATGCTTCTGCACTTTATTGTTTTAGTACATTTCAGGTTGTATAGTATCGTGTGTGTGTATATATATATAGGAAATTGCTAATATGCTATGCATAGCATAGAGGGCTTCCGTGCTACGGCTCAATATTTGAGTTTTTAAAATCCTAACGGTCGATCCGAACCGTTCAACATGATCTCCATATGATTATGTACTTGCAAACCAAATTTTACATTTTTTAGAATTTTTTTACTGTTTTTTTAGATAGGTAGAAAAACACTTAATCTGAAACCATTTCAGATTAAGTGTTTTTCTATCTATCTAAAAAAACAGTAAAAAAACACTTGCAAATTTTACATAGGTAGAAAAACACTTGCAAATTTTACATTTCAGATTAAGTGTTTTTCTACCTATCTAAAAAAACAGTAAAAAAATTCTAAAAAATGTAAAATTTGGTTTGCAAGCACATAATCATATGGAGATCATGTTGAACGGTTCGGATCGACCGTTAGGATTTTGAAAACTCAAATATTGAGCCGTAGCACGGAGGCCCTCTATGCTATGCATAGCACCGTAGCCAACTCCTATATATATATATATATATATATATATTTTTTTTTGTTCACACTTGCCTTCATGCACGGGTTAGTAGGTTTTGATTATGTCAAAGATACGATTTTGTTCAATTTGTGGTTGATTTACTGTTGCTTTAAATTAAAAAAACTTTTAAACTATACATGTATTGATCTATGTCCAAAATTAAAGTACTTGTAAACTACATGCACCAATACTTCAATAGTTTACGGAAGCTCAGCTATTCTACTTATAAAAAATAAAATAAATGAAAAGAACTCGTCGGAATGAAAACCCGATGATAGCAACCGAACAAAACCAAGGACACGTGTCAAGCTTAGGTGGCATACGAGATGTGGCCGGGTGGATGATGAAAAATGATTGAACAACGATCGATTATCCGTAAAAAGTACCAATTTCTCACCAAGTACATGCACCAATCGCTTTGTCTAGGTATTGTGACCGCAACAGATTCCAGTCAATTCTTACCTCTCTCTCTCTCTCTCTCTCTCTCTCCTTTTTACTGCGGTTTTTTTTTTTTTTTAAATTTTGCCTTTTTATTTTTTCTAAGACTATTGAGCATGGTTCGTACTTTGTACAACGGTTTCTATGACTCAAATCACTCGTGTGGGCTTTTTGTTGTGTGGACCACATCTATCCATCCATTTGTCTACGAAAAATATATGGATCCCTCTCTCTCTCTCTCTCTCTCTCTCTAAAATCAAGGCTTTCTGTCCTTCTTCAATACACCTTAGCTACCTCTTCCCATTGTCGGTGGATTATTTGTATTTTTTACTTACTTTCTCAGTTGACTGTACTAATTACAGAGGGTTGCATTTGCATGGTAAGGACGGTGTGGCCAGGCCAGGTACCAGGCTACCAGCCACTGGTCCTTGGCTTTCTCTTGGGAGGCATCCAAAAGCTAGTCTGGTGGTACCGCATTTAATTTTTATTTTGCCATCTTTGTTCACTTCATTCTATCATTTTTTAGTGATATGTCAGGTGAGTAATGCTTTCTGCAACGCTTGGTTCAAAATAGGAAATTCACTTGGGATTCTTCAGCTGGTTTTGTTTCTCAAAAGCAGCTTTATGAATCCATTAAAATTTGTTTGCAATTTTTCTCAAGCTTGATTTAAAACCAGCTTTTTGCAGGTTAACTTAATTTCTCCTCTTGAACAAAACAAATTAATTAATTAGTTTATATATGTGATACATTCAAATTTATGATACAGACTAATTTATCTGAAAGTGTTATTTTTTTTCCAAATCTATGAATAAATTACCTAGCCTGTTGAATCTCTGTTTATTTTAAGACAATTTATAATTTGGCCTAACTTCCGGTTGAAACTTGAACCAATACAACCCGGATAAAAGAAAATTCAAAAATCATAACATTGTTAACTTCAGACATAGTCACATAGGCAAAATAATAACCTTAGCTATTATACTTTTTTGTTCTTTTATTTTATTCCGTTTCCCCAATAGAAAAGACTAGGCTCAGCTCAACCGCCCAATGTAGAATTTGTGCATATATAGTATACTTCTGGGCCCTGGCCCATGAAATAAAAATGAGTTCCAAACCCAAAATAAAGAAACAATCAAAACCTGAAAATCGCTCAGCTCATATTGAGCTCGGTCCAGACTAGTATGTTTATTCCTGGGGACAAACCTTTTTACTTCTAGGCTTAATATTCTCAAACCTGAGGTCAATTTGGGTCCAATGTCCATCGGACTCAAAGTGAGTTCGATGGATTGATAACCGTCTGATCAGCTTTAAGATTCGCACTGGTAACTTTTCGCGTCTGCTTTAAAATTCATGTGCACGAATTTTAAAGCACATCGGACGGTCCTGAAACCCATCGGACCCAACCTGCTCTACCCAAAATTATCTACTTTAAGAAAATTTGTTCGTACAAGAAATTGGATCCTGCATTAATCTTGTTAAATCTATTGCGTTTAATTGAAACAAAGAGATGGCTAAATGGTTCTTTTTTTTTATCTGAAATTTTTAATGAAAGGGAAATGGTGGAAGATAACGGAAAAAAAAATGAGATAAAAGAGACCAATTATCACATATTAAAAGAAACACAATTTGTCATTATTCTTAGTCATAACATTAAAATCGGACATACTGTCCTAAACAATGTCGTAATTAACTCAAGCTAGAAAAAAAAAAAAAATTTAATACCCATAATTAACTCGTACAAAAATAAAATAATATAATTAGATCAAAATCTAGTATTTTTTTTGTTTGGAATTAAATTATAATTAGCTTTGAATTTTTTTTGAATCACACACAGCTATATGCACTTGCATATGTTGGAGGGAGTTAAGATGAGTCCGATTTGAAAGGTAGAAAATCAGGTAATGTAAAGATTCTATAATTATATCATTAAAAAAAATAGTGATTTTCTACCTATATAAAGATAGTAATTTTTTTAAATGTAAAATTTAATGTGCAAGTACATTTTCATATGAATATTATGCTGAACGATTTAGATTGATTGTTTGGACTTTAAAAATAAAAATATTGATCTATGAATAGGGTTAAAATGCACTATTGGTTTTGTGCTCCCATCATACTCCACATTCTTATGTTCATTTTCAAAGTCCGAATGGTCGATTTGAACCATTCACCATGATCTTTGTATTAAAATGTGCTTGGAGGCCGAATTTTATATTTTTTGGAAATTTTTTACTATTTTTTTTTTAAATAGGTACAAAATCACTGTTTTCGGAAGATTTTGAACCATCCAAAACTGTTGTACCTATCTAAAAAAATAGTAAAAAAATTTTCAAAAATATAAAATTTTGTCTCCAAACACATTTTAATATGAAGATCATATTGAGAGGCTCGGATCGATTGTTCGAACTTTAAAAACGAAAAAAAGTACGTGAACATGATTAGAGCACAAAACCAATAGTGCATTTTAACCCTTCCACTGAACAATTTAGATTGATTATTATTATGTACTATACTTAATATCATAACCTCGCTCTTGTTATTATTATTATTATTATTATTATTTGTTCTACAGGAAATGGTGACCTATGAACCGGACAAGGTCACTGCATTCGCATCTCCAATCTACAGCTTGCACAAAGAACATGTCACCCAAAATTTTACTGACACTTGTCTCTTCACTGGACTACAACTCTCTCTGTACAGAAATTATCTCCCTTGACTTATTCTCACTGCCTCGACATATTATTTACAAATTCATGTACCAAAGAGCATGGACGCGCACTCTTCGACCATGGTCTCGTATAAGATTTCATAACTGATATATATACTGATGATATCAACAAAGCGATACCAGTACTGGTCCCTAGAAACAACGGTCCATACATGCATTGATTTTTATATCATTATATATATATGTATGGTAGTTGTCATAAAAAATATATTTGTTTATGTTTCTGATTTTCACTTTTTATGTATTTATTTTCTTCACACCTAATGATTAATGAAGCATGCATTTAATATTTTTGGTGTCGAGTTATATTAAGTTTGTGTATGGAATGTGTGCATATATTCAGGTCGTTTCTTACTGGTGTTGGATCGTTTTTTTTTAGAGGAAAAAAAAATTATCTAACACCAGCAAGATCGTTTTAATTTTAGATATATGTAAAAGTAATTTTGACGCATCCTATTTCTATTTTTATTTTATTTTAGATATATGTATGATTCATTTTGTATGATTTTTTAAATTAAATGAAAATCCGACATATAATTATACAAAATATAAAGTCTTACTAAAGATATAAATCAAGATAAAGAATAATTAACAAAATAGATGTCAATGTAACAAACATCATTAAATATCTTAAAAAATTGTTTAATTATAATATGACGTGCTTCACTGCTTCAACAGTTTAGTTTGATTATTTTTTTGTAAATTGCCAATCATTCAAATTGACTTTATATTTATATTGACTATATCTAAATTAAAAAAAAATTATAATTACAATTTTTTATTTGAAAATATATTGTACAAATTAAATTGAGTGAGGCTACGGTAATTAATATGTATAACGCAGATTGGTTCTTACTATGGATTAATATTTTGGTTTTCGTAGTCCAAATAGTCGATATGAACTGTTCAATTTTCATATAAAAATTTACTTGCAGACTAAATTTTATAATTTTTTTTTAACTTTTACACTATTTTTCTAGATATGTAGAAAATCACTACTTTTAAATGGTCTAGAATCTTGATCTATACCTATCTAATAAGATATAAAAAAAATTCTAAAAAATGTTAAATTTGATATATAAGTAATTTCATATGAAGATCGTGATGAACAGTTCAAATCGATTGTTTGGACCTTAAAATTGGAGATAATAATCCATAGTCTGAACTAAATATATACGCTCTGCACCGTAGCTAATAAATAAATATATGCTAGAATTATTCATACAATATAAATAAAAATAAGTTTATAAATAGAATAACAGGTAAATATACAGGGAATAGACGACAACTGCAGCTGAGTTGTGAAAATGCCTCTCAAGCGGGAAGCATTGACCAATGAGAACAGCTTAGGTCCGATGCCCATCGGATTCAGATTTAGATCCGATAGGTTTAGGAACCTTCTGATTCACTTTAAGATTCGTGCGTATGAATTTTAATGCAGACGCGAAAGTTGAGAGCCCAAATCTTAAAGCAGATTGGACGGTCATCGAACCCATCGGACTCAAAGTGAGTCCGATGGGCATCGGACCCAAATTGGTTCCTCGACCAATATATGGATTTGTCTTGTCATTTTTTCCTTTAAGCGAATGCAGATAGACCCTATAAAAGACAAATATTAAATAATGTAAAATATAGCTCTACGCTAATATCTTTTATCTGACAACAACACCATACTCTTACTTGCGGGACCCACATTACGTCCGGCAGGTCCGGATTCCGTGACTGATGTTACCGGCTCAAAACTTTGTTTACTATCATAGTAAAAATATTAGTTATGCAGTTATCAGTTTTATATTACATTATGTGTATAAATTATGTGACGTGATTTGTATGTTATGTGACATATCATGATACCGGCTCAAAACTTTGTTTACTATCATAGTAAAAAAAGTTAGTTATGCAGTTATCAGTTTTGTTACGAATGTGGTGCGGTATATTATATTATGTGTATAAATTATGTGACGTGATTTGTATGTTATGTGACATATTATATTTTAATTAAAATTGATATGTGTAGATTTTTAATATAAAAATGGTATAGAGGATAAAAAGTGACTATCCGCGAGGGTATACTGAATGTGCGTTTTCTATTAGCGACGGGAGTATCTGCGAGGGTATACCGATAGTATTCCTCGCAGATCGATCTGTTTGAACAGTCTGGATCCAATCAAAAATATTGTGTTACTTCAGTGATACGAATTCCTGTGTCGTGACTATTTTTCAAAAAATTGGCACAACAACGTGAATTTGTCTGGTCTGGTACAACACATGGTCACACGGATTATGTCTGACATGGATCGTTAGATCTTGATCTAATAGTAAACTATGAATACACTAACTTAAATTGGAAATAAAAGTTAAACGTGACTGGTTATGTTTGGATAGACACGTGTATTTATAACGTGACTAACGTACCGTGATCATTCATTTGCCGTGATTGTCAATCCCAATTTAATTCGACACGTAAAAATCTAACTTGATCACGACGTGACTAATCACACCACAACACGTATTTACATCTCTAATTTTGATTATGTCACATCACATCATATTTTTTTCTTGAAAGGTGAATTCACTACATAATTAAATTTTCTAAAGTTTCTCTTGTCGTGCGTGTACAAAAGAGAAAAAAAAAAAATCATCACAGCATATTTTAACTTTTTTACACATATCAGTAAAATCTGTCGTTGTTAATTGACTAACTAGAACATGTATCCATTTAAGCTAGGAGCTCCATAAAAGCAGATGTTTGGAAGCCAAACACCCCACGACTAAATGTGTGTGATTTGACAACATAAACGAGCCGATTTGTTAGATAAGACCAAGGTGAGGTATCCATGAGGGGCCATTACTTGTTAGCATTAAAAGAGTAGCGCAGAACCTTGTCTTGAAAGCTCAGTAATACTTTGTGACAGGTTTCAGACCGCACACACCGTGATGACTTTGTTTAATAAAATATAATTGACATATATATTTATTTTCTTGCCAACTTAAATTTTTACATCTATTTAATAGTTTCATTCAAATTAAAATTGCAGATGTATATTTTTACCGTACAGATTAAATTTGAGTAGTTATTGATAATCCATCAAAAACATTAAATATATTTATTTGGTACTATGCATAGCACATATTTATTTGAGACACAGTGACGTAATTTAAAAAAAGGACACTTGAAGAGAGGAAAAATAATGGGAGTAAACTGAGGGTGAGAAAACTTTTACATTGGTGGGTCTTGTATACAAGAACATTTCGTCAAAAGAATTGAAGAAAAAAGTATTTTGTTTGTTTCTTTTCGAAAGAAAAGTTAATTTGTAAAATTTTCTGATTAACAAAGATACGCTTACTGTCTAGGTACCGACATTTTTATTAATATCCAAAGTTTAATACAAATTATTAATTATGTTCAGAATCGGATCTATTATCGAAATATACCCAAGCCGGCCAGAAAATGGCCGGCTTAGGGACCCTCCCTAAACCGGCCATTTTCTGGCCGGCTTGGTACCTTTTTTTTTTTTTTTTTTTAAGAGAGAGAGACACTATGAAGATCAAAATATTGAAATCTAACTCTGAAAATTTGAAAATTTTTGTTTAAATTATTTGTTATATTACTTCTTTGAAGAGGGATCAAGTTACAACAATCATTTTTTTTATTTTCAAAGTCCAAATCGTCGATCCAAACCGTTCAACATGATTTCCACAATAAACTGTGCTTCCAGATCAAATTTTACATTTTATTGAATTTGTTTACTATTTATTAAGTATTTTACAACAAATAGTCATATTCAGACCATTGAATTTTGTACCCATCTTAATAAATAATAAAAAAATTCAAAAAAATGTAAAATTTGATCTGCAAGCACATTTTATTTAGATAATCATGTTGAACGGTTTGGATCGACGATTTGGACATTGAAAATGAAAAAAATGGTTGTTGTAACTTGATCCCTCCTCTACTTCTTTTGATGTATAATTAGCATATTTATACTAAAATATGATAGAATACTTGAATTACACTATATTACAATAAATTATGTTCAATTATACTAAATTACGTTAAATTACAATAACTTCGCTAATTATGCTGAAATCCGGTAAAAAAAACACTAAACTACACAAAATTACGCTATAGTAGACTGATTTTGCTCATCTTTCACGAATCATAAAAAGTAGTAAAAAAATTCCAAAAATAGTAAAAAGTGGTAATCTGCAAGTTCATTATGTAACTAATTTACTGAGCTACTTGGATTGAATGATAGAAATGAAAATCTTAATCGGAAACTTCCACTCAAGTTTTGAGGCTCTTCCCTTTGTTTTTTGGCGATTCTGAATTTCAAAATCCAGCATAGCTGGCACAGACGTATGCGTATTTTCGCAAGCTTTCCGAAAAGTGGTCATTTGCTGAAATCGGACACTCGAGCGCCGTTTTATGACCGTTTGAAGTTTCGCCGTTGTTTTTCGCCTTTTCAGTGAAGATATCGTCCCTATTCATATGTAATTTAGCGTAATTTACCGTATTTTAACATAACTTAGTGTAACTCAACGTAATTTAACATAATATAGTGTTATTCAACATAATTTCAATTAATCTATCGTATTTTAGTATAAATATGCTAATTATACATCAAAAGAAATAATATAACAAATAATTTAAACAAAAATTTCAAATTTTCAGAGTTAGATTTCAATATTTTGATCTTCATAGTGTTTCTCTCTCTTTAAAAAAAAAAAAAAAAAAAAAAACAGTACCAAGCCGGCCAGAAAATGGCCGGCTTAGGGAGGGAACATAGCCGGCCATAAAATGGCCGGCTTGGGTATATTTCGATAATTGGTCCGATTCTGGGTATAATTAATAATTTGTATTAAACTTTGGATATTAATAAAAATGTCGGGTCTAGGTATGTCAATGGTTGCTCATGCCCTTGAAATTTTTATTTATACCATTTTCTGAAAAAAAAAAAAAACAAACTTAGATGTTTCTAAATCTACCAGGCTGCAGAACACCCGTGCGGCCTCATTTAACGAGGTCCGCATAATGCCGATGCGGCCTCTGTCAGAGGGGCGCAGAATACCCGTGCGGTCCCAACTTTTTTCCTCTTTGTGAACAAAACTTTCTTTGTTTTTTCTTGGAATTCACATCCTATTTGAGATATCTCAAAGTTTGAATCCTGGTCAACAATTTCGGCGAACCCCATGTTTCTGTTAGACCAAAAAAAAAAAGTTGGAGCCGCACCGATGTTCTGCGGTCCTCGTTAAATTATGTTTGCGACCTGGATAGTTATGGAAAAACTCAAATTTAAAGGTGTTTTAGTTTATTTTTTTTTAAAGATGGTATAATTAAAAATTTCGGCTCATGCCCTTTGGATTTACAAAGAAGGTCCAGGATTTCTGTGACTATGTTTTTTGGGACTAACAAAAAAAAAATGGCTGAGCACTCCATATTCTCTTGGAAATAAATCTGCAGTTATTCCAAAGGATTAACAGCATCATGTTATTTTGATTTTAACTATTGATTTTCGTTGAGATTCATATATGAAAAAGTTTTTTCGTTGAGATTTGCGTATGAAAAATTTGAAAGGTTAGCAGGTTCTTGTTATTTCTTTGAAATAACAGGGGATTTATTTCCTATTCTCTTAGGTAACAGAATATATCTAAATATTCTATTTAGTTATTGACCGTTGGATCAAGAATTCGGATCAATACTTACATATTTATGAGAATGAGACCGGTTGATTCTGATTTAACAGTTCATTAGTCATACCAATAGATCAACCAGTTTGAACGCTAATTTTTTTAATATTTACATATTTATCAGATATAAGTATTATTATAAATAATCATGTTTTAATAATGAAAATTTCTACAAACATATTAAAAAATGTGCTATAAAAATAAATTTGTATATTATTAAAAATGAAAAAAATATATTTATTGAAGCTTAAAATATGTAGAATTCAGTTAGAATTATTAAAATAAAATATTATAGTAACCCATGTGAAAATTTTAATATTTTCAATTTTTAAAAAAAAAGTAATATTGTGACGATTGTCGAATCTTTCTCAAACACATAATTATTTAAAAAAAATACATTGCACAAACACACAAAAAAAAGAAAAAAAAAATTGACCACATAATAATACAAGCTAGATGCTATTTTTTCTCCTCAAAAGCTGCACATTTTCTTTTCAAAAGTTGAAAACAAATGGACCGTCCATAATAACAAATAACAAAACAAAACCGTTTTTTTGGGTTAGTCCACCGGTTTTAATATAAAAACTGGCCGGGTTTTTTTTTTCAATTCACGTACTTGTTTGGTTTTTTATCCGAATCGAACCGGATTTGGTTTCGGATCCCTTTTTCCGATCTAACCGCCAGTCTGGTTTAATTTTAATAACAATGTGCAACTGCAACTAGGAGTGCAAACAGATTAGATGCAACTCAAATAGTGGTAAAACTGACATGTATTCATTTGTATTTTCCGGATAAGAATACAGATCAAATATTAAACAAATATGAATACATATACATATACATATACAATTCAAATACCTAATTTAAATATTGGGGTAAAAATTAACATGTTATTCAATAAATTATTTTTTATTAGAACATAAAATTAACATAAAAACATATATAATTCGGACATCCAATCATTATGGCGAATAAAATAATATTTTCTCATGTTAAACTTATTATGTTATTGCAAAATATATATATCGTTAGCAAAATTTAATCTCCAACATAATCATATTTTAATAAAAAAAAACAGACAAAAAATATTCCTCTCTAACTTAAGTAGAGATCCAAAAAAAAAATAAGCTATAATTTTATGCACTATTCGGTTAATTACATTTTGAAATAAGAAATTTAAAGAACAAGTTTTAATTAATACATTATGGCACCAACAACCTTTTGGCATTTGCCATTTGGAACCACCCTCCTGGCTCTTATTTAATTAAGGGGAGATCCGTTTCCAAACTACATCCGGATTTGACATGTGTGTGTGGTATTCATTAAGAAAATCTGGCTGCTACAGTTACTTTTCAGATCATTCAGTGTTTTTGTTTAATAATTTAAAAATCACTATTTAAATATTAGGAAAATCTGATGTAGATTTTAAAACACAAGAGCGACGCAAAAAAAAAAAAAAATTGCCGTGTCAAGTTTCTGCGGAAATGATACCCATCAGGAGAGCTGCTTGGGTCCGATGGGTTTCGGGACCGTCGATTCCCTTTAAGATTCGTGCACACAAATTTTAAAGCACACGTGGAAGTTACGGGTGCAAATCTTAAGTAGATCGGACGGTCATCGAACCCATCGAACTCACTTTGAGTCCGATGGGCATCGGATCCAAATTGACCTCACCCATAAGAAGGTTCTACGAATTTGTATCCTCTGAGTTCACTAAAATTTTGAGTTAAGATCTGAACCTTCAGATTTAATTCCACACTAATATTAAAGAGTCTGTGTATGACAGATGTAGGTCAAATTGATTCGAATTCTGATTACATGATCAGGAGATAAACTCAAACGGATATTGCAGAGGATGCACATTCTATATGAATTTGGATCTTCTCCAGTACCGGACAAGGAAATCTTTTAAAATTAGTTGATCCGGACTATTTTTAAACTTTGCACGAATTTTTAAGGAGACCCCTACAGTCAAATAGACACCGGATTGAGTTAGATATGGCTAGGAGTTAATATGAACTATAAAGTTGTGGGCCTCACTGTCCAATATCTGAGAGGATACTTGTCCACATGACCACTTGGGTAAAGATATTGACAAAGCTAGTTGAACTTTATACAACGCACGACTAATAGACAAAATGCAAAAATAAATTACTGGTGTGTTGTATGTATGAAATTAGTTAAACCAGCTTTGTTAATTTTATGTGAATTTGCCTTTTCTATGACGTACCAAAATTTGTACCGGCGAGAAACCATATGTAGCAGAATCTCGACTGAAAAAGTTTTATGTTGCTCCTATATTTGAAATCTACATCAAAACTTTCTAAATATGTAAATTCGGACTTTTAATTATTAAATAAAAAATGGGAGTGTCAGTCTGTCAGAGAGGACATGGACCATTTTTTTATGTAATAAAACCTTGTTAGCATTGACAATTGACCGAGTCAAATGTCTAAATTCTACGACCCAACAAGTGCCCCCATGTGTTTGGAACCCCTAAAACAACACACGATGCATGGCATAAATGGCGATGGACCCAGCAGTCATGCCCATGCCATGCCTTATCACGTGGCCGATGTGTCCCACCTGAACTCTCCAGCCCTCCAGTGCCCGAATAGACACGTGGCATGCGCCTTGCTGGCCCGGCCCATTGGCTCGACAAGAGAGTTCAACTCGTGCCCGTAAGTCTAGTGTTGTGTGGCGGTGCCTAAACTTTCAGCCTCTTCAATCTGTTTCCCTCCCGATTCGGAAACATTGATCTAGCTAGCTCTTTCATCAATGATTTGTCACATGTAAATGGGACCCACGATCTAGTTCTCTAATCTCTGGTCTACACAATTCTTGATCATCTTCTTTATTTCTTGTTTACCTAATATATTTCGGCTCAAATAAAAACGGGGTAAAGATTTTAACAGAGCAGTTTTGGTTTCATGCAATATACAATTCATATGCAGTGTTATTTTAATTTTATATTTTGTGCGTTGCATAAAGTATTTGTATAAAGTCAAAATTGCTCTGTTAAATTCTTGTCCCTAAAGAAAATGCACCCTCAACTAGACCAATCCAATGTCCGGCCTGTCGGCCTATACTTGCTTCTTTAATTATCCTTATACAAGTTTATAAATATCATAAAAAAAATTGGATAAAAACGAAGTTATTTTCTAATTTTAAATATTTATAAGTATTTTCACATCGCATTTTGCATATTCAAAATTAAATTGAATTTTTTATTTATATGTTTTGAATATTTTTTTAATTTATATTTAAAATTGAAAGATACGATGTTCATATTATTAAAAAATATCACAAATTTAACGACCATTTAGCATTATATTATGTACGAAACAGTCAAAGCAAAGATGATACAACTTTTTTTTTTTTTTTACTTTTAGCTTATTTTTGTATTTGACAGATTCAGTTTTGTTTGAAAAAAAAAAAAAAATATATATATATATATACATAGAGAATGGCTAATATATAAACGTTTGTTCCTGGGCTTAGGAACAAACGATTTGGTTCTCCGATTTTCAAAGTCCAAACAGTCGATCCAAACCGTTAGATATTCAATCTATATTAAAATGTGCTTGGAGACCAAATTTTACATTTTTTGGAATTTTTTTACTATTTATTAAGCTAGTTTGAAAGCCGCTGTTTTTCAATGCTGCAGAAATTTAATAAAAACAGCGGTTTTCAAACCAGCTTAATAAATAGTAAAAAAATGTAAAATTTGGTCTCCAAGCACATTTTAATATAGATTGAATATCTAACGGTTTGGATCGACTGTTTGGACTTGGAAAATCGGAGAACCAAATCGTTTGTTCCTGAGCCTAGGAACAAACGTTTGTATATTAGCCATTCTCTATATACATATATATATATATATATAGAAGAGGGATCGGATGACACCTCTTTTTTGGTGACATCGGATAACACCATGCATTTTCAAAGTCCAAATCGTCGATCCAACCGTTCAACATGATTATCTAAATAAAGTGTGCTTGCAGATCAAATTTTACATTTTTCGAATTTTTTTACTATTTATTAAGATGGGTACAAAAATTCAATGGTCTGAAAACAACGATTTTGTAAAATACTTAATAAATAGTAAAAAAATTCAAAAAAATGTAAAATTTGATATGCAAGCACATTTTAATATATCCATCATATTGAATGGTTTGGATCGACTGTTTAGACTTTGAAAACTTTGAAAATGCATGGTGTTATTCGATGTCACCAAAAAGAGGTGTCATCCGATCCCTCCTCATATATATATATATATATATGGAGCTGGGCTATGGTGAGTTGTGAAGTAAGAGGTCATTTTTACTTCACGCTCATATTTTCATTTTGAAAATCCAGTCAACCGATCCGAACCGCTCAACATGTTTTAAATATTGAAATGTGTTTGGAGACTAAATTTTACATTTTTTTGAACTTTTTTACTATTTATTAAGCCACTTTGAAAATCGCTGATCCGGTGGTCCAGAAAATTTTACTGTTTTTTACTGTTCACAATGGATCAGCGATTTCAAAGTGGCTTAATAAATAGTAAAAAAATTTCCAAAAAATGTAAATTTAGTCTCCAAGCACATTTCAATATTTATAACATGTTGAATGGTTCGGATCAGTTGTTTGAATTTTCAAAATGAAAATATGGCAGGAAGTAAAACGTTGTTTTACTTCACAACTCACCATAGTCTATCTCATATATATGTTCTTTATCTGTAACAGGTTTATCTTAACAGAAACTCCCTGGTAAGGCTAGCTAGAAGAATGTACATTTTCTTTGCTTTATGTTTTATGAAAAATAAATATATAGAATCATACTTCTAATCATGGTTCTAAATAGCTAGCTATAGCGATTTTTGACCTAAAAAGCTAAGCTACGGGGTAAAACTACGCTAATCGAGCTACGGCCGCTATAGCGGTAATAGCGGTCCGCTATAGCGCATAGCGTGTAGCGGAATAGCGGTCCGCTATGCTACATGGGCTTATTATTATTTATTTGTTTTGCAATTTAAATGGGCTTTAAGGTCCAAAACGAAATTAAATTAGATGTGTCTATAATATCAATAAACTTGAACAATGTGCGTTGGTCTATAATATCGATAGTTTATGAATTAGGGATATTTTGAATGACAATTTGAACTTTGTATTGGTTCAATGTGAATATTAGAACTTCTTAATCAATTTGATGTTTTTGTTACTTATGAGACTTTACATATGTTTATTATTAGTAGAAATATAAAATAAAATTTTTGAAAATAAAAAAAACGCTATGTAGGATAGCTTTCGCTATAGCTACGCTATTCGCGATAGCTTTTTTTTTCGGCTCCCCGCTATGCCGCTATAATCGCTATTTAGAACCTTGCTTATAATTCAAGATATATATAAAATTACACACCACCTAAAAGTAAAAAAAAATGTCTTAATTTTTTTTATGATATTACCCCTGCTCCATGGAGATTCCTTTCTCAATTTATAAATCACATTATCTTTTACCAAGTCATGCGTTGCGACCTCGAGTTTGAATCTCTAGCCTTTATATATACATGTTACAGGAAGCAAGCATAACTTCACAGTTAATAAAATTACCAATTTCTTTTCCATGTAATAATTATTAAAAATGTAAAATTTGGTCTCCAAGCACATTTTAATATGAAGAACACGTTGGAAGGTTCGAATCGACTATTTGAACTTTAAAAATGCGATTTTTGGAGGTGTGCTCACCAAATAGCTTGGTGAGCACATCACACCCTAGTTCTACTCTAATTATTGAGTTTACATAACCATCGCTGATCTCAATATCTGAAAAACATAGAAAGAGGTTCCTTTTTGTGAACTGTTGACAGGCAATTTGAAAGAGCACAAGCAACCAAGCATGGTCGAATGTACTTCTCGTCATGCAAAAACACATCCCATCAATTATCAAAAAAATATGCAGTGCCAAAAAATTGTGGAAGACTAAGGAAAAGCTGCAGCTGCAGCAAAAAAAAAAAGTACAAATAGATGGTGCAAAAGACGCCGATTTTTTTATTAATACCCTAAAAAATATAATATTGGATCTGCCCTCGATTTTCAAAAATTTCGAAAAATGCTCTGACCGCCCTCACAGTGGAGCGGTTTGGTATGCATTTTTTAGAGATGTTTAGTGTGTATAGAAAATGTTTTACATATAGACACTAACTGTAATTTGATCTCACTGCTTTTATGGTTTTTTTTCTTTCTTTCTTTCTTTCTTTCTTTTTGGATACTCATATTTTTTTATTTTGTAAACAGAATATATGACAAATAAAATATATGTGTGTGAAACTAGAGTTGAACCTTAGATATTGTATAGAACTCATATAATAAGAAAATATACTCTTGTTCTATTTCATTAAGTATCAAATTTTTATTTTTATTTTTATGCCATTTTGTGTCATCTTTCATAAACATAAAAAATAGTAAAAAAATTTCAAAAATAGTAAAAATTAGTTATAACCAATTTACTGAGATACTTAGATCAAAGTTTGAATTTTATACGATAGGTTTTTAATTTACCGTTATTTTTGAAAAACTTCAATTGCATTTTGAGAGGGGGCTAACTTTGACCAAACTTTGACTGACCATAACTTTATGTAGGAAACTCCGTTTTGAGCGTTCGACCACATTTCGAAAAGCTTGGAAGAAGCAGCGTCTGTTTTGAGGTTTACCTTACAAAGTGTCCCGCGCACTCAGAATTGCAAAAAAATCTCGTTTAGGACCTCACAACTACAATTGAAGTTTCTAAAAAATAACGGTAAGTCAAAAACCTATCGTATAAACTTCAAATTTTGATCTAAGTAGCTCAATATTTTGGTTATATAATGAACTTGTAGAATACCAATTTTTACTATTTTTAGATTTTTTTTTACTATTTTTAATGTTTTATGAAAGATGACATAAAATGGCTTAAAAATAAAAGAAAATTGCCAATATTTTATGAAAAAGAACAAGAGTATATTTTCTTGGTATATTAATTTTATACAATATCTAAGGTTCAGTTTTAGTTTCACACATATATATTTTATTTACAAAATCAAAGAATATGAGTATCCAAAAAGAGAGAAAAAATCATGAAAACAGTGAGACCAAATTACTATTAGTGTCTATATATAAAATATTCATAGCAAACTGCTCCATTGTGGGACAGGTATGGAACCGGCCACAGTGGAGTGGTCAAGGTATTTTTCGAAACTGAAAGTATTTGTGTTATTTTTTTATTTTGTTAAGGTTATTAAAAAAAATCGGCAAAAGACGAGAGATTTAGCCTACGGACAATACAACAACAACAAAAAAAAACAGAGATTTGATTTAAATACTTACGATAAGAAATTAAGATTACGATAGCAAGCCATAGGTTAAAATCTGAGGAACGTTTTCATGTCGGGCACGTGGCAAATTGTGAATGGCAGAGATAAAGTCATATAATGAATGGCTGCTACACATTGGGCCGACAAGGGCCCACTTTTTCTGGCAGATGGGTTGCATGTAGGCCCAATCCTACCCATTATAAATATCACCTCCTTTGCATCTCATTTTCAAACAATCAATTTTCAGAGTTGCTTTTCCCTCCTGATCTCTTTCTTTCTCATATTAAACAAATCACTTAGTTCTACTTTTGTTGATTCACACAATGACTATCACAAGTTCAAGGATCACTGAGGCAGAGATCAATGAGCTCATCTCTAAGCTGCATGCTCTTCTTCCCGAGGCGCGCCGTAGCACTCGTCGTGTAAGAAATCATAAATAAACTTCTTGTTTACCACAAAAAAAAAATAATAAAGAAAAGATTGCAACAAGGTTTTTAAAATATTTGGTTTTTTAGGCGTTTTTTATTCCCTTACATTACCCGGAAAAATATAATATGCTTATGGTAAATATTGATCAACTGTATTTCCGGCCCACTTAATTAACATGCAATAGTAGATGAGAAAATATATTTGTAGCTCATAACTCATTCTCTCACCAATTTTGATGCTGGTGATTAATTATGCAATTTGCAAATGCAGGCTTCTGCAGCGAAACTTCTCAAAGAGACATGTAGCTACATAATGAGCCTCCACAGAGAAGTCGATGACCTCAGCGATCGGCTCTCTTTGTTAATTACTAACATGGATGTAACCAGCAGCCAGGCTGAGATAATCAGGAGTTTGTTACGCTGATTAAAATGAGATAATTATTATTTTGATATTCGGCATTGCATAGGTTTAGGTCTCTAGAGATGATCAGGTTCTGTGTCCGCTTACAAGCGTGATTTATTGTTACTTGTTAGCATCTGCTATTAAATATTGATATTTTATGTCATTAAATCCTTTGCATTAATACTGGGGACACCTTGTTCAAGTGGCGAAAGCCACCAGAATTTATCAGTTATTTGCTTCTTTTAATTATTTGTCTTTATATTATGTTTCATTCATATAAATTTGACTTTGGATGAGCCTTCCCCATTGACTCATAACTCATCAGCAGTGATGGCCTTCACTATTATCAGCTACTGTTTATACCAGCAGAGAATTAGCAAGTTAGATGTCACAAATTAATATTTCATACAACAAAAAAAGAATGATTTTTTTTCTGTGTGACATACATTGCAAATGGGCTTCTACATATATAACAGTATGTCCAGGACCTACATATGAAATGTCAACACGAGCTGTACCACCTTCTACCTAGACAAGTACAGCCTGTTCCTCCCAGATTTGGCACATTATTATGTTGTTAATTACTGAATAGAAGCTGCTTGCAAGTTGCAAAGGGTTTTGCTAGCTACCTATATATGTTGCAACTTGCCACCAGCTACAGATTCAACTTTTCTAAAATAGTTAATTATCCGAAGTTCGGTTCAGAAGTTCATAATAAGATATATATAGTGCCTTTTCAATTGTTGAACTGAACATATATGTCCATTCTGTTCCCTATATAAAATAAATAAGTGTGTAATCGAGTTGCGTCACTGCAATAGGCACACTGACTGGTAACACTGCATACCGGTCCCGCATCACAACACTCATTAGGTTTTATTGTTGGATTTATTACCAACCTCGTTAGATATAATGTCAATATTGAGCATATATGTAATCTAATTATGAATTGTTTACTGTCATATACGATTGTCAATTAAAGTGATCAAATAAGGTAATAGACAATCAATATATTCATTAGGATGTGTTCCATAAATATGTAGAACAATTTAGGCAAAGATCAAATCATTGATGGACTGATTCTGAGATTTGCAATTTAGAAAACTGTCATTTAAAATGATTGTGTGGGCCACACGTATATCAATGCGGCCACACAGATTTTGATGCGATAGCACGGTTTTGATGCAGTCGCACAAAATATCTTTTTCAAGTTGACAGATAACCAGATAGATTACTATATATAAGGATTGGTCCCCAAGGCACAAGATATTACAGAAAAACATAGAAACTGAAAAAAAAACTGTTTTTCTCTTTAGAAAAATACAGCTGTGTGCCTTCTCTTCTTCTTTCACCATCAAAGAATAGAGAAGAGAAATTCATTATAAAATTTGGAGATGATTTCTCAAGGGCCATATCTTGCTGTATTGGAAGACTTGATCCACGACCATATGATAAAAAGGCGAGAATGGCTTCTTGCCATTAAAGACTTGTCTCGTGCTCACGGAGACGGCTGTTAATCTACAAAGATTTTGGATATTTCATGACAAACGGCATGGATTCATGTATTATGTTTCGCAATTCTGGTTTATGTTTTGAGTCTCTTTGGCATAGGACAGTCCTTAGGTTGAGGTGGAGAATTGTTTCTCATTCCTCGGGGTGTAAGTATTTGACCCCTAGATGAGATGTAATTGTTTGATCTCTAGATATGACGTCATTGTTTGGCCTTTATGATTCTCCAACATTTATGTCTTGCCATCTTTGTATGGGCCAATGCCAGAACCAACCATGCATTAAATGGGCTGGACATGCACTGATAGAACATGTTTGACATAGTATACTCTATAGAACTAGGGTGCTCTCGAGTTCACCAAGCCCTTGGTGAACTCAAGTCCAAAACTCATCGGATCGGCTTCAAACGACAAATCCGACCGTTGAAACCCGTCTACCTTACGAGTGATGCGTCTACATGCAAAAATTTAAATTTTGAAATTAATTTTGCATAGAGTCAAGTGGTCAAAAAACGTCAAAAAATGAATGCATTAAAATTAATTTATTAACCTTCTAATTTTGACCACTTGACTCTATGCAAAATTAATTTCAAAATTTAAAATTTTTGCATGTAGACGCATCACTCGTAAGGTAGACGGGTTTCAACAGTCGGATTCGTCGTTTGAAGCCGATCCGATGAGTTTTGGACTTGAGTTCACCAAGGGCTTGGTGAACTCGAGAGCACCCTAGTTCTACTCTACATATATAGTATATATAATATTCTTAACGACTGGTATGACAGAAGACCTCGGTGAAACTATAATGTTACCAACCGTCGTTTAACAACATGAGCTGTTTAACAGTTTGAGACAGTTGAGATAGATTGATAAAAAGGCGAGGGAGATATACATCCATCAATGATTTGGAACGATGCCAATATTTCATTTTCTTCAATTTTCAAGGACCATTTTAATTCAAACATAATTTCAATAACTATTTTTTCTTGAAGAACCTACAAGTTCAATATATATATTTTTTTCTTTGGTAAAATTGAGAGACTAATGGCTGAATATCCCCATTCCAATAATGTGGCCTTGAAATTGCTTATTGGGCCATAGCTTCTCTCCATCCGGAAGCCCACCTACTCCTAACTTTTTTTTTGTTTTTTTTTTTTTTGGTAATGGAGATGACCATTATAATTTGCTGAAATTGTGTTGGTTTGAATAATCAGTCCTTTCAATATATTATTAATAAAACTGCGATATATTTTTTTAAATTGAGCTTGTAAAATTAAGTGTAAATTCTATAGCATTTAATTCTTAAACAAGTTTAAATTTTGTACACTGGAGACGAAAATACTAAACATGGTCACTCTGTGAGTGATGGGGAAATTTATTAAAAAAAACTTCCGCACAATTGTTAGCATCCCTACAAAATAAATATTTTTAATTAATTATATGAGCAGTGCACCACGTATAAAATAAAATTTTGTTTTTAATATGTTTCATCTGATGATTAAATTCTAGAATAAGAATATTATTTTTTTAAAGGAAAGTTCCATAGTTTTTTGAACTTATTCTTTTCAAAACCAAAATACACACACACACACACGCAGAGGAGGGCTCAACTCAACTGCCCCAGCGCTTCATACCTCAATCATACCCACATCTTTATTTTCAATTTCAAAGTTCAAACAGACGATCCGAACGCTCAACATGATATCCACGTTAAAATATGATTGGAGACCAAATTTTATATTCTTTTAAAAAAAAAATTACTATTTTTAAGATAGGTACAAATCATTGTTTTTAGATGGTTCCCAATTTCCTGAAAAACAGTGATTTTGTACATATCTTACAAAATAGTAAAAGAATTCCAAAAAAATATGAAATTTAGTTTCCAATTATATTTTTAAGTGAATATCATGTTGAGCGGTTCAGAGCGTCTGTTTGAACTTTAAAATTGAAAATAAAAATAATGAAGCACGATTAGAGCATGAAGCAATAGGGAATTTGAGCCCTCGGCATATATATATATATATATATATATATATATATATATATATAGAGAGAGAGAGAGAGAGAGAGAGAGAGATGGGCTATTGTGCTCCGTGAAGTAATGGGGGGGTTTACTTCAGGCCACATTTTCATTTTGAAAAATCCAAACAACCGATCCGAACTGTTCAACATGTTATAAATATTGAAATGTGCTGGGAGACTAAATTTTACATTTTTTGGAATTTTTTTACTATTTATTAAGCCACTTTGAAAATCGCTGATCCAGTGGTCCAGAAAATTTTACTGTTTACAGTGGATCAGCGATTTTCAAAGTGGCTTAATAAATAGTAAAAAAATTCCAAAAAATGTAAAATTTAGTCTGCAAGCACATTTCAATATTTAGAACATGTTGAACGGTTCGGATCGGTTGTTTGGATTTTTAAAATTAAATATGGCCCGAAGTAAATGGAGGGGGTTTACTTCGGGCCATATTTTCATTTTTGAAAATCCAAACAACCGATCCGAACCGTTCAACATGTTCTAAATATTGAAATGTGCTTGCAGACTAAATTTTACATTTTTTGGAATTTTTTTACTATTTATTAAGCCACTTTGAAAATCGCAGATCCGGTGATCCAGAAAATTTTACTGTTTTTTACTGTTTACAGTGGATCAGCGATTTTCAAAGTGGCTTAATAAATAGTAAAAAAATTCCAAAAAATATAAAATTTAGTCTGCAAGCATATTTCAATATTTAGAACATGTTGAACGGTTCGGATCGGTTGTTTGAATTTTCAAAAATAAAAATATGACCCGAAGTGAAACCCCTCATTTACTTTGCAAAGCACAATAGCCCATCTATATATATATAGGAAAGGATGACTTTTTGATGTCATAGAAGGAACTGTACGAATGTGCGGCTCGAAATTCGCTAAGAAACCACATATTTCATGACAACATTCTGCCTAAGCAACTGCATCTGTTACGGTTCCTTAGAATTATTGCATTCAATTCAACACTTTAATTTTCCACATTTTGACATTTATATTTTAATTTGGAAACTAAATTAAAATTTTAATGATTCAGACTTTAAATTAATTTATTGACAACTAATTTGTTGGAATCGAAATAAATTAATTTGTAGCTTGAAGAAATTCAACAAAATAATGAAAACAAAAATTCGAACATTAAACATGTATAATTTTTTACAAGATTTTTTAAAAATTAATATTTGACAAAATAAACATGTGTAATTTTTAATGAGAAAATTCATTTTGTTTTATTATGATTACATTTCAGAAAGCTTGTAAAAAAATCTATATTCATATCAGATGTAGCCTACAACGATGATTTTTCGACAAAAATAAATCATCTGAAACTCGAAAAATACTGTTAATTATTATTTTATATATTTTAAGGAATTAATTTAAGAATTTTATTAGGAATTTGGAAATTAAAGATAAAAAAGGAGTCATATTTTTTTTATGAGTAAAAGTTGAAAATTAAGCTACTCAACTTTTGAGTAAAAATTAGAAATCAAGCTATTTAATTCTTCCGAATTTCGAACCTGTGAAAGATGTGAAGGAATCATATTGAATATTATGTGATTTTTTTTTTTCGAATGGTATTATTTGTGACTACAAGTAGGTAGCGTTTCCGATTGAAATTTTCTTCAGCTGATAATAATGAAAATGGCGGTGGTGGATAACGAACTAAATTGCCACCACACGCCTCTCTCTTTTATCTGCTTTGAATCTGTCAATCTGAGTATAACATGACTGTTGCAAAACACTTGAGAGTAGGTCCAATGGGCATCGGACCTACTTTGGTTCAATGGATTTAATCACCATCGATATGCTTTAAGATTCGTGTGGAACGTTTTAAACTTCGTACGTGTCTGTTTTAATTTTCGTGCACGCAAATTTTAAATTAAATCGGACAGTCATCATGCCCGTTGAACTTAAAATAAAGTCCAATGGGCATTAGACCTACTCTGTTCTCGTTGCAAAAGGGTTTTCAAAACCAACACAACTAACAAACAGTGGCGAACATAGAATTTTAAACAGGAGATAGGCAAACAATTACATTATTATATTATTATTATTATTATTTAATTTATTATTGTTATTATTTATTATTTTTATTAAAAAACTAAAAGTGTTAAGGTATCTTTTCTCTAAAATGGAGATTTGTTGCATTTGCAAACAATTTAGTAAAAATGTCAAGTTAAAACAACTTTCATAATAAGCTCGTATGACTGTATTGAACTAAATTAAAAATAATAAAGACATGGTACAAGACATTGATAAACAAAAACCTTAAATGATAAACTATATTTTTGACCAAAGTACCAGCTTTTATCAAATTAATCCCTTGAAATGATCAAGGCCTAATTTTTGAAAATTTACCAAATTAATTCCAATAAAAGTGGTAAATCAAATGCAAAAGAGCCTAATCTTATGAAGATTGTTAAATCAAAACTATAATTTTAATGAAGCAAAAATTCATTATAATGTGTTAACACATGTCACAAGAAAGAAATTTTTTGAAAGAACAGAAAACAAAAGAATTTTTTTTTGTTAAACTAATTCTTTTACATTTTAATTCAGCCTGCAGATTTGTTTTATTTAAATATGAATTCTCAATTAAGAAAACTTTCAAATAAAAATGTTGAATTCAAAAATCAAGTTCTCATATCAAAACAATAGCACAATTATTATATAAATTTATTTATTAGTTTCTGACCAAAATCCATAAATCCAGTCCAAATCAGAATTTACTTTTCTATTTAGATATTGACTCAAATAAACTGTATAATGCTTTTGGCCCCAGACTTGATATTTCCCCCTATATTTAAATTCAGACCTAGTCGCTAGACCTCTCTCTCTTGTCTACGGGTGCACAAAAGCTCACGACTTGAAACTCAATTCGGATTCAATTCTCTAATAACTCGAGTTGAAACTGACTTGAGTTAACTGACTCAGTTGATTTATGAGTCGAATTCAAGTTACCTCCAACTCGGTTCGGAATCAACTCTTTTAGACTCACACCAAACTCTAATCCATATATTTTTAATTTTGCGTCTCCAAACCTTATACCTGTTTCTCACAATATTTAATAAAGTATGCACTTTTTTTTTGTTTTGTTATTTTACTAAATTCTATTTAGTATTTTTAATTATGTACTATTTTGATATTTTCATAATTTTAATTATGTATTGGTCATTGTCGACTATTTATAATTGTGTATTATTTTAGTAAATTATATAATATTTTTTTTGTTAGAATTAAATAGGTTGTCTCACTTTGTACTATATTATGAGTCGCGAGTTGACTCGCATCGACTCAAGTTGCTTGTGAATTAATTCCAAATTAGAGTTTCTGATTCAGAACTGAATTAGCAACTCGGACTCAACTCGGCTCATGAGTTCGCGAGTTGAATCCAAGTTGTCCTCAACTCGGCTCATGAGTTGCCCTAGCCCATATAGATGAAGACATGAATTTCAAATTTAAAAAAAAAATTCTCTGTTTTATCCGTATAGAAGCACAAAGTATTAAAAAAAAAAAGGACTACGCTATGTAACTATATATGTAAGGGTGTAAAACATATGAACACGGATAATATCACCTCAGAAGTCAGATCAAACTCTATTTACATTGACGCAAATATCTTTCGGCACAATATCTGGAACATGAAACCGTACGAAAGATATCTTTCAAGGAAAATTGAAAGCAAATCCAGATCAACTCAGGCCTTTGGATCTAAGTTCTAACAGTCGGTCCATTGCCAAGAGGTGAAGATCTAACCACCGATCGGGCGCAAGAGATATCGCCAAAATGAGATCTGAAATCGGAATCTCCTTTCTCTTTACATTCCAATCGCTCGCTCATTCCCTCCTCAACCCATACCTCTTCTTGTAATAATTTCAGCACCTGAATATGAACCAATTTCTTCTCGGCAATTCCTCTCTTCATCGATCCTTCCCTGACGATTTCCTTCTCGTTTCTTTCTTTCTATTGTGAATTTGTTATCGAATTAGATTGGCGCGGCGTCGGAAGTGTTGTTGGATATATAAAAGCGGGAAGATTCGAGAAGTAATCAAGGGACAAGGGGACGCGTGAATCGATGAAGTTTGGAGTCGTCATATGCCCACGTGGACGGTGATTGGATATGGTCAAAGTTCGTTTTGGATAGACATACGTAAGATGAGATTTCGTTCCACGTAGGTCAAGATAATCATCGTCCATCGAGATCATTTGGCTTGGACGCGTGGTATTGTTTGTTACTTTGTTTGGAAAGGTTCGAATTTAGCTTGTCGTTAATCAATCTGATTCTGCCGACAATTTTATTAATATTCAAAGTTTAACATAAATTAATTAATATACACACGTGCGTTTGGGAAGTTATCAAAATATCTTCATCTATGACCGGTACTCAATTTAATTTATTACTGATCAGAAAATGGCCAGTATTCAAATTTTTTTTTAATACGGTACCGGCTATTTATTGGCCGGTACTCAATTTTTTTTTTTTTTTTAAGGATGGACATAACATAGTTGGCTAGAAAAAAAAGTCGTAGGAAACTCGGATTGAAGTTTGCATTCGGTTTGACTAAGATCAAACAAATGCATTTGATTGGATGTGTACTACATCGATTGCATGTATCGGTGTATCATCGATGTTTTTGCAATGAAATATCGATGTTTTATTAGCCGAGTAGTGCTAAAAAAACATAAATGCGTCACTGGTGTTTTTGTAATGAAACATCGATGTTTATTAGACTTAGCATTAGCAATTAAGCATGGTAGTGCTAAAAAATATCGGTGCGTCGCTGATGTTTTTGCAATGAAACATCGATGCACTTCTGTCGTCGTTAGGCCGTGCATAAAGCATCGGTGCGTCATCGATGTTTTTGCACGAAAGCATCATTTTTTTTTAACTTTAAACCGCCATAACTTTGGCTAGGAAACTCAGATTTGCGCGTATGACCCCAATTTGGAAAGCTTGAGACGAGACGGGGGCAATGGCGCTCTGGGGGTCATGCCCAAGGGGCTGATGGAATCAGAATTGCAAAAAATTATCGTTTAGTGCCTCAAAAATTGAGTTAAAGTTTTTTATCATCGATAGACACACAACGACCCGTATGCGGCTAGTGACAGTGTCGTATGCAAGCATAGTGAAATTGTTAAAAGTTAGTACCTCAAAAAAAACGTAGTTTAGTGTTCGCATTCGGCTAGTGAATTTTTATTTGACAATAACCAGCATTCTAAAATTGAGTATCTTTCATTTTGTAATTATTGTAATTTTGCGTATTTCAGTATAATTTAACGTAATTTAGTGTAATTTAGCGTAATTTAACATAATTTCAAATAATTTAGCGTATTTTAGTTTAAATATGCTAATTATATATCAAAAGAAGTAATCTAACAAATATTTAAAAAAATTAAATTTTTAATGTTAGATTTCAGCATCTTACTCTCATAGTCTCTAAAAAAAAAAAAAAATTGAGTACCGGCCATTAAATGACCGGTGTTGTATTAAAAAAAACAATTTGAGTACCGGTTATTTTTTGGCCGGTAATGGATTCCAAAAAATGACCAGTATAACTATTTTATAACTTCTCAGCGGATCTGAGTATATTTATTAACTTCTATTAAACTTTGGATATTAATAAAAAGGTCGGCTGATTCTGATATTTTTGGAGCTTATTTCGTTAGAGGGGATTTGTGCACTCTCCAAATCACGGTCTCCATAATTACTGAGAAAATTAGAACTAATCACAATTAGAAAATTAAAAGCGTGCTGGACTCTAATTATCAAGCACAACGTGTTCGAGAGACGTGATGTGTTGTGGTTGTGCCAACCAACACGTGTCATGCTATATTTATATATATTTTGGAAAAAATTATTGGAGAATATTACGTGTAAATAATATCTATGTTTTTCTTCTGATTTTTCGATTTTTCTCTTTTTGAAATTACTTCTACAAAAATATTAAAAAAATTAGAAAAATTAGAATAAAAAAAAATTATGGGATATTATTAGCTCGAAATAATTCCAATAATTATTTCTAAAATTATGAGATATTATTAGCAGTAATGAGATGTTGCGCAAATATAAATTCGGAATTCCAAGACCTCCCAGTGCTTCGGTGCAGTTATTGCGTTCCAGTTAATTAATGGTACTCCGGCTGAACCCCCTCATTTCTTCCCCATAGAAAGCGCCTTTTGACCCTATCAATTATGGAGATTATCCACTTTGGCAGTAAGAAGCAGCCCATGTAGTATAATGGAATCGATGATAGGACCAAGTTTACCAGCATCAATCTACTGGCGCTTGACAGTAAGCGCCCATGTCATCCTTCTAACTTTGACTCAATTCTTTCTAACAGTGGCATTAATTGGTCTCTTGTAGGTGTTTTTAGGCTTAGAGGCATTCCTAAATAAGTCACAGGGGAATATTGTTTGTTTGCATTCCAATATGAGCCGTACTGTGTCCACCTCATGCACATTAATCGGCACAAACGAGCTCTTGCCATAGTTTATCTTTAAACCCGATTTTTTTTAGAATAGTCTAATCATCAACTTGACTGTTACCAATACCTCCACATCCAATTTGGTGATCATAACCGTATCATCAGCATATTGTAACGCACAAATAGCTTGTTTGATTCGGTTGGTTATTGGGTTTGTAAGGATCTCATTAGTGGACTGCACCATTTTTTGTAGAACATCAACCACTATGTTAAATAACATGGGCGATAAAGGATCTCCTTGACGGAGACCCTTGCGATGATAGAAAAAAGAAGATGGTTCCCCATTGATGAGCACCCTTGTTGAAGATGTCTGGAGTAGATTTTTCATCCAGTCAATCCACCTTGGAGGGAAACCTCTAACCTCCATGACTCTGTATAGGAAATTCCAACTTACAGAATCGAAGGTTTTGCAGAAATCTAACTTCAAAAACACTGCTGATTGTTTGGAGGTCTCAATATGGTGTAGCAACTCCCCTGTGGCCAAGAAATTTTCTGAAATTTGACGGCCTTTAATAAAAGCCGTTTGTTGGCAGGAGATTAGGTTCGGAAAGAGCCTTCCTTACCTATTCGCCAAGACCTTGGAGATGATCTTAGGCACTAAGTTCAAGATGCTTATAGGTCGATAATCATGTACCCCGGATGGTGCCTCCTTCTTTTGAATCATAACGACATTTGCCCGGTTAACCGACTTGAGGTCTGCTCGGTTATGGTAGTGCCAAAAGATTGTGCTGGTACTTGCACGACCATAGCAAATTTCGAATCCTAATTGAAATTGGAGGAAGGAAGCTTAATTCTGGAGATGCTAATTTTATTGAAATATGCAAGACATATCATTCCTACTATAAGTCCAATTATCATTCCGACCATAATCCAATTAGATTGGCTGTGAACAAAATATCATTCCTACGAGTATCAGTGTATAAATATTTCATAATAGAGTCTACACACTCTTAATTAGTTACGTTCTTTGCTTGCATTTTAGATATAACTTTGACATTTTTGAAAAAATATTTGCACTTAATAATAACCAATGTTTTAAATAGCATTTATAGCGTCATAGCGGGAAGGCTACAAAAAAAGCTATAGCGAATAGCGTGCTATAGCGGAAGCTAGCGTTTTTTGTTTTTACAAAAATTATATTATATATTTGTACTAAATATCAACATTATCTAAAGTCTCATAGAGCAATAAGTAACACAAAATTGATTAAGAAATTAGAAAATTCATATTGAACCAGTACAAAGTCTAAATTGCTATTCGAAATATCTCTAATAAAATAATAATATCATAAACTATCTATTTCTTTCCATTTAAAATAACCTAAGCATCATGGTATAAACTATATACCATTTTCTATTAAAAGAAAAACCTAAACATCATGGCATAAACTATCTATCTTCTTCTATTTAAAAACAAAAGCAATTTGGATCTTGAAAAACATTGATCTTTGAAATAAATTTTCAGTTTGGGCCTTTAAATAGAAGCCTATGTAGCATAGCGTGCGCTATAGCGCATAGCGTGTAGCGCAAATAGCGGACCGCTATTACCGCTATAGCGGTCGTAGCTGAAATAGCACTTTTCTTCTATAGCTTAGCGTTTAAGGTCCAAAAACGCTATAGCGCGCTATTTAGAACACTGATAATAACTATATCTTATGTTAATACTAGTTAAAATTCTGAAAGTTATATTTTTACTTATTTAACGAAAGATGTAATTTATATTTTTTCATAGTCGTATTGAAAAGGAAAAGTACAAACACCGGGTACGTTTGGATGCCGTGAGAATAGCCAACATTTTTATTAATATCCAACATTAAATATAAATTATTAATTATATCTAGCTTGGCTAGGTTCTTTTTAAAATGCCTAAACTGGCCAATTATTGGCTGGTTGGAATTAAAATTAGGACCGGCCAAAAAATGGCCGATCAGGTACTTTTTTCTTTTGTGAAATAGTTGATAGACTAACATTTTGATATGTAATTAGCATAAATTAGTTCTTTTTAGTATAAATTAATTTTTGCTAGTTTAGTTTAGTATAATTTAGCATAATTAACATAATTTAGTTTATTTTAGTATAATTTACCATAATTTAGTTTATTTTAGTATAATTTAGTGAAATAGTTAATAGATTAACATTTGATATATAATTAGCATAAATTAGTTTATTTCAGTATAATTAATGTTTGTTAGTTTATTTTAGTATAATTTAATATTTGTTAGTTTATTTTAATTTATTCTAGTATAAGAGCATCTCCAATCCAGCAATCCGTTAAAAAATAAAAACAGCTGTAAAGCACTATTTAAAAATTAAGTTCCTTTTAATTTCTTAACCTCTCCATCCCAGAAATTGGGTCAGAGCCAATAGGAAAGAGAACAAAGGAGTCAGAGCCAATAGGAAAGAGAGAGAGTATTAGCATGTCCAAAAGAAATCGTTTGCTTTATAAGCAAATTTATTTTTTCAGAAATTGGCCTACAACCCAACAATTACATTAGCAATTGACACATCAGATTAGCAATTTAAAAACAATTACCATTGTAGATGCTCTAATTTAGCATAATTAGCATAATTTAGTTTATTTTAGTATAATATAGCATAATTTAGTTATTTTAGTATAATTTAGTGAATAGTTTATAGATTAACATTTTGATATATAATTAGCATAAATTAGTTTATTGTAATATAATTTAATTTTTGTTATTTTATTTTAGTATAATTTAACATTTGATAGTTTATTTTAATTTATTTTAGTATAATACCAAACATAGTATACCAAATATAAATACTACAAAACAATCTAACTAAAACTACCATAAAAAACTATGGTCAGCGGCGACGACCACCAGACGGGGACCATCGCGAACATTCCCATCCTCACCCCTAGTGACTGGCAGGGGAGAAGATGAACTCTGCCAACTCAGTCGCATAGTCAGGCTGAGTCTGTGACTCGCTACCACTGGACTCTCTATCGTGTAGCCTCTCTATAGCATATCATCGTCGTCCCGGTGACTGAATGGGTGACAGGCTATCAAAATCATCCAGACTAAAAGATAGCCCCTCCTCTTCCATAGGCTCAAACTCTGGAGCCTCCTAACAACCGCTCGATGTACTCAGAAAAATGAGTACCGTTAGATACACCACCGACGGGTGTGCCACTGATAAGCAAACCCCATAGGGTGCTGACATCCTGAAGTGTCACCGTAATCTCTCCAAATGGTAAGTGAAACATATGGGTCTCGGGACGTCATCGCTCCACTAGTCCTGCAATAAGAGATGCGTTGATGATGCCACTCCCACCCTGCATAGTAGCAATATTGTGTAACCCTAGGTTGATGAGATACGGGTCTATCATCTTGTAGTACTGCATAAGAATGTGTCGAAGCTTTGGATGTGTGTTCTGCGTTTAAAAATGAATCCCCAGTATATTAAAGAGTTAACACACCCAAAATTAAACTTTAAAAAACCAAAAAAGTAAAGTACCTCGCGAGAAGCTAGTGAGACTCGGTGATCGCAATGTGGCATCCATAGAAGAAAACTGAAATGCTCTGTGCTATCAGTGGCAACCGGTTCATCATTAGCAGCTGGTACCGGCTAAGGTCGAGTCTTGGGCCATCCTCTAGCCATTCTAATTTCATAACAATTAACAGTAAATATAAGTCGATTCTTATGCTAAATTATGCTAATTTTAGTAAAATATGCTAAATTATGCTAATCATGCTAAATTAAGCTAATTATACTAAAATATAATAAATTATGCTAAATTATGCTAAATAGGCTAAATTAAGCTAAATTATGCTAAATTATGCTTAAATATGCTAAATTATGCAAAATTATGCTAATTATAGTAAAATGTGCTAATTATGCTAAGTTAAGCTAATTATACTAAAAAATATACCAAATTATGCTAAATATGCTAAAATATGCTAAAATATGCTAAATTATGCAAAATTATGCTAATTATAGTAAAATGTGTTAATTATGCTAAGTTAAGCTAATTATACTAAAATATTCCAAATTATGCTAAAATATGCTAAATTATGTTAAAATATGCTAAGTTATGCTAAAATATGTTAAAATATGCAAAATTATGCTAATCATAGTAAAATGTGCTAATTATGCTAAGTTAAGCTAATTATACTAAAATATACTAAATTATGCTAAAATAGGCTTAAATAATGCTAAAATATGCTAAATTACGATAAAATATGCTAAAATATGCTTAAATATGCTAAATTATGCAAAATTATGCTAATTATAGTGCAATGTGTAATTATGCTAAGTTAAGCTAATTATACTAAAATATGCTAAATTATGCTAAAATATGCTAAATTAAGCTAATTATGCTAAATTATGCTAAATAGGCTAACATATACTAAATTATGCTTAGTATGCTAAATTATGCTAAGTTATACTAAAATATGCTAAATTAAGCTAAAATATGCAAAATTATGCTAAAATATGCTAATTATGCTAAATGAAACTAATTAAACTAAAATATACTAAATTACGCTAAATTACGCTAAATTATGCTAAAATATGCTAAATTATGCTAACTTATGCTAAATTATGCTAATTATGCTAAATTAAAGTAAATTATGCTAAATAGGCTAACATATACTAAATTATGCTTAATATGCTAAATTATGCTAAATTATGCTAAAATGTGCTAGTTATGCTAAATTAACTAATTAAACTAAAATATACTAAATTATGCTAAAATATGCTAAATTATGCTAAATATGCTCAAATATGCTAAAATGTGCTAAATTATGCTAATTATGCTAAATTAAAGTAAATTATGCTAAATTAGGCTAACATATATTAAATTATGGTTAATATGCTAAATTATATTAAAATATTCTAAATTTTGCTAAAATATGCTAAATTATGTCAAAATGTGCTAATTATGTTACATTAAGCTAATTAAACTAAAATATACTAAATTACGCTAAAATATGCTAAATTATGCTAAATATGCTAAATATGCTAAAATATTCTAAATTAAATAATTAAAAATAACATATACTAAATATGCTAAAATATACTTAATTAAACTAATTAAAACTAAAGTATACTAAATATGCTAAAATATACTTAATTCAACTAATTAAAACTAATTGAGAACTAATTAACACAAATTAAAACTAATTGAAAACTAAATTATACTAATTTTTGTACATTTCTAACAAATTATATCAATTTACAACCATTTTGGACTTAAAATAAATTAAAAAATAAAGGGACTTACTTGCAAATGCGAGAAGAGGAGGAGAAATTTTGAAGAAAGAGAGAGTGAAGAGAGAGAGTGTGAAATTTGTTAGAATGATTTTTTGGAAAACAACAGAATCCCTGCCACTCTTTTATAAACACCCGGGCAGACCATATTTTGGCCGGTCGGGATTAAAATTGGGACCGGCCATTTTTTGGCCGGATGGAAAAAAATAGAACCGGCAAAAAATAGCTGATTTGGACATTTTTAAAAAATCTCAGCCAAGCTAGATATAATTATTATTTTATATTTAATGTTAGCTATTAATAAAAATGTCGGTGAGAATAGCATTGTTCTCAGAATAGGAACGCTATTCTAAATAGATGACAATCCAAACAAGTCAAGTGCGGAACAGCATGGAATTGCGCTGTTTTGATAACCCACCAAAAGGTGGAATAGCTTTTAGCGAAAAAAAAAGAATTGGCCAAGGAGAGAGAAAATAGTACTTTTCATTTTTTATTACTTTCACCTAACTGCTACTGAAACGAGAGAGAAAAAAAGGGAAGATGGAGGCAAGATTGAAACCCAAATCTCCATCGATATAGCCGACGATTGAGAAAAAGGCTACTGGTTTTGACATCTCTATGTCACAACGAACAGTTAGACATTTCGAAAGCCCCCTCTCATCTCCTCTCCTCTCTCTGGAGCTCCTCCCTGTGCTAGTGATTTTAGGTGGCGTTGTGCGATTTGTACCGATCGACTCGCTAATTGGAGCAATTTCAGGTAAGAATTTGAGTTTCATGTTTGGAAGTGTGTAATATACGAAGATCATGATTTGAGTACTCTTTCATTCATAAATTGTTAGCCAGTTAGATTTGAATTTTAATCATTCATTGTTAATTTCTATTTTTCATATTTCGATATTTCTTCTTTTGATTGCTCTTGAAATATCTAATCGGATCTACAAACCTCTTGATCCGGTTGACTTGATCTGATATCCGTTTTAGCTTTGTTAATTAATGAAACTTTCTAAATTGCTCTACTAATTTACTGAATTAGTTGTCACATGAACTGCTTACTAAATTTTAATTTGGTTTTCCCGTTTGATACAGGTTGATAAGCAGAGGTGGCAATATTACCATAAAAGGACTTGCTCCTGGTACGAACAAATGCTTGCAATATTACCATAAATGGCCAATGGTAATGCAAGTTACGATACATTTGGCACAGCCAACAGTGCAACCGATAGCGAAACCGGAAGTTCAGATGTGCCTCAAACGTCGATGCATGATGATTGGCCTGCCCCGCACTTTGATTTCAAACCATTTTGCTCACTGAGGGATCCCACAGTCGAACAACCCATGTCTCAAAATGATTGTCAAGAAATCCCTTTCACCACCGATATAATGAGAGTCAGCCAAACCAGTCGAGACTCAGGATCAGGAAAGAGAAAAGGCACTGATGAAGGGTTTAATATGTCGAAAGGTAAGAAAATCCAACGACGAATTCATGAAAAAACGAAGGTTATCCAAGAGCTAGTGAGGAGAGGTGCACAAATGGTCAAGTTAAATGAGCAACTTGTCGAGGAGGTTGGTCGTGTTGCCAAGCTAAAGGAGGAGAAATACCGTCGGAAAGAAGAAAAAGAAGAAGAAAAAAAGAAAGAATCTGAGTACTTGATGAATAAATTGAACAATCTTCAATTGGATTCGGGTTTATTTCATGTAATTCGACAGAAATTGATGAAGGATCCTCATGAGAGAGAATATTTCTTACGGGCATCTGATCAGGAAATTATGGATTGGGTTAATTACATAAGAACTCAACAATACCCGAGCTATGGAATGAACCTGCAGGGAGGCATGCACCTGCAAGGGGGGATGAACCCACTTGGAGGCACATTTTTCATGAACCCCAGTATGTATGATCCAACCGGGTTTGTCAATAGTGGATACATGCCACCACAACAGTGATTACATGCTTGTACCAACAATTAATATTAGGCATTTATTATATGTAGTAATTTATATGAATTTGGACTTTTAAAATGTAGTCAGTTAGTTAGACTCTTTTAATTTAAAATGTAGTCAGTTAGTTGGATTTGGACTCTTTTATATTTCTATTATATGTAGTAATTTATAGATTTGGACTCTTTTCTGATTTGTTTCTTTTCTTAAACTAAAATATTTTTTTATTTTTCTTTTCATAACTTTGTGGTATTTTTCAATTATAACTGGATGAGTCAGATTATTACGAGGGGGTTGCTCTACTGGATTTGTTGGACATTTTTAATTGGGTCTTGCTAAGCGTTTACTGTTAGCTTGATTTCAGCTCTATATCTTAATCCAGAAGGGTAAGATTACTTTTCAATAATATGTCCTTATAGGAAATATATCTAGACCAAGAATTAAATTATTTCTCATTAGAGAGGTGGATGCTACTAAATAGTGCTTGATAATAATGTTTGTTTCTCACAATTTAATAAATTGGCCGAAATTGAATAAATTGCATTATTTTACTAAATAGTGCTTGATAATAATGTTTGTTTCTCACAATTTAATAAATTGGCCGAAATTGAATAAATTGCATTATTTTACTAAATAGTGCTTGATAATAATGTTAGTTCTTATTTTTCTCTCTCAACCTCCTAGTTATTGTCCGTTTTTGTTTTCAACTTGCATTCAAATTTTTGGATATAAATAATTAGTTTTTGAAATATAGGATAAGCACTTTTTAGATGACATTGTGTTCTTCAATGTCGATTAAATAATTCGCTTTTGGTCATTTTTTAGATAAAAAGATAGTGATTTACGCTATATGATTTGGCGTCATCAACGTACTTTTAATTTATGATTGGTGATTTATAGCAACATTTCAATTTTTTGCATTTTCTAATTTATATTAAGATTTTAATCGATGATTTTCTTGATTTCATTATTTTTATTTTCTAATTTTCATTAAGATTTTAATAGATGATTCTCTTTATACGGTAGTTCAGTAATATTTGAGCTTATATTACGCATTAAGAACTTAATATGTTTATCGAGGTTCAATTTAATTTTTAGGGAATGACACCATTTTCATTTGATATTTTTTAGATTAGAAGTAAACTAAGGGTGGAGAAAGGAAAGGTAAGAAGGTTATGTATTTGTTAAAAAGAATATAAAAAAAATATTTTGTTTGACATTTAAAAAAATTTAGAAAATAGTCTAATGTTTATGATGATATCTTTCTGGAGGCTTTTACTAATTTTCAATTTTGAAATAATAATGTGTAAAATTTCAAAATTTATATATACTCTATCTAAAAGCTAAAAATTGCAAATTTATATTTTTAAATTGAAAATTCGTACTAACTTTTCTAAGATTATATTTTGAAAACTAAAAACTAACCCAAAAAAATATAACATAAACTATGTAATTTTGAGTTTAGGTCATAATTAAAATTTATTCTTAATAAAAAATGAGAAATATTTGTTTCTATCAATATGGCATGATATATTGAATTGATGACATTTGTTTTGTATGATGAGATAAATAACGATACAAATGTTATATTTATATCATTTGAAATGGATAAGGGTTTTACAAACTTATTAACAAACTATAAAAGAAACTGAATCAAATTTTAGTCGTGCATGATGACTTGTTAGTTTTATTTGCATATTCCGTGATAGTTCATAATAGAACTACTATCACATGTTGTCCGTGGCGGAATAGGAATGATCGGTAGGGGGGTCTAACTAGTTTCGATCAATCGCGTGGCCTCGTCACCTCGTCGTGGAGTCCAGTCGCCAGAGTGCCATCGCTTTTAGTTTAGAAAAAAAAAAAAGGGAGAGTGAAAAGAAACAGAGGTGCCAAGGGCCCATAAACGACGTAGGGGGTGCTAGTTTTTTTTTTTTTTTTTATTAAAGGGCTCTGTATATTTTTCTGGGCCAAGGGGGGGCCAGGGCCCAGGCCCTGGTTCCGCCCCTGCATGTTGTACACATGAATGTTATAAAAAAAAATTAGGAACTTTTTTTATTTTTTTTCAAAATGCCTTTGAAATTTGATAACGGTTGAGTTATTCTAAAATTGAAATATTCGACCAGGCAAGAAATTATTTCTTGTATGTTGAATGTTAGTAGTTAAGTCAGATATTTTCATATGAACTTTTTTTTTTCTTTTCAAATTCTTCCAATATTTCAGTATCTCTAACACGCATCTCATTCAAGTTCTAACATATCCTACCTAATTTATATAAAAAATATTTAGAACATTATTTATGTTATAATGTGAGACAATCATATTTGTTATAATTTATTTTTTTAGAACATCTTTTGTTAGACATTGCTGTCTTAAAAAGAAAAATAGTCATCTTAAAAATATGAAGCTGTCATTCATAAATTCATGCCATCACTTTTCAAATTGCAAGGAATACAAGATCAATTTGTATGAAGTGAAGAAAAAAAAAAACTTATTAACATAGGTTAGAGGAGCATTCGAATTGTTACTGTTGACTACCTATAGTATAATAAAATAAACGAAATTCAGATTTTAGTTTGGGTAATCACGCAATGCAGGTTATAGAGGGCCTTATACATGAAAAAAAAAATATAAACCATATCTAATAATTTTAGTTTGACATTTAATTTTAAAATTATAAGTTATTGAAGATTTAAAATAAAAATGTAATGAAAATACAAAAAAATAAAGCCATTTGCTTTGTATTCCTCTTTAAAGAAAAGACACATTAAAATCTTTAGGGAGGAAACAACAGGCCCTTTTAAGGTTATTTTAATTTTCTCAACCAAGTCAACTATTGATCCAACTTAATTTTTTCCTCTGGGCCTTATTATCTTTTTCTGAGAAAAATTGGCTGCTCGCCGCTCTCCTAAACAGAAAACAGAACGACACGAGTAAAGAGAGGCGGTCCACCCATCGCCAGCTTTCGGCCGAACCTTGGTTACTCTCTCTACTGCCATAATAGCCACATTTTTCAAATTAGTTGATCTCGTCACCGCACACGCAGTGTAAGACCTTCTCACCTTCCCCAAAATTCAATCTTATCCGTAGAGAATTGATCTGCTATCTTCGCAAACGTAAGTTATTCGGCGGTATTATTACCTGTTAGTGAGCATACTCGTTTCATTTTTCTTTTCTTTGAATCTTTTTGTTTTAAAAACATTCTCCCGGGTGGAAAGAAGGGTTTCCTCAGCTCTCTCTCTCTCTCCTCTCTATCTCTCATCGAGACCAAGATTTATCGAACGACCAGGGGCGTGCGATGGCGATGGCTGCAGCGAACATCGGGATGATGGATGGCGCATACTTCGTGGGGAGGAACGAGATTCTGACGTGGATCAACACCACGCTTCAGCTTAACATCGCCAAAGTGGAGGAGGTACAGCTAGGGTTTACGGAAATTAAGTTTTATTTCATTTCATCTTCTTATTATCGGAAGTAATTGTGGAAATAGCTTGTATTTGGAGTACATTTAGTATATACTTGTTTGTCGTTTCCTGAGAAATTGAGCGATTGTCTGTTGCTAATCGGTTTAATCTCTTTGTACCTGTTCGGCAGGACTCTAAGGAGCTCCTTAACGTCTTAATCCATCTTAATCTCAACGAACAGCCCTTCCTTAGAGAAGCTTAAGCAGGCCTCCTTAGCGCAAAATCTTAAGGCACCCTCCCTCTCTCCTTAAGAATCTGGCCTCCTTTGTCATTCCTTAAGCCCAAAATTATACTGTTTCCAGACCAATATACCCTCAAAAGTTAGAGCTCCTTAAGGACCTACATTCTTTTTCATTAATTTAATATCGCCTTCTTTCCTGTGAGGGACCGATTCCCAAGACATGGAAAAGAAAAATATCCTTCTCGCCGGCAAAGATTGGTGGTGATCTATAGATCGGCAGTCCAATCAGACAACTGCATCACGTTCGTGAGAACATGCTCTTTTTATTGACATCTCATTTGCCCATATTTCTCTGAGTATTCTGAGACGCTTTCTCGTCGCAGCTCTGATAGGAAGCGGAGAATCGCTCGACCGGATTTCAGCATGCTCAACTCGCATTGCTAATTAGCTCGAGGAAGGTAGGTACTTGAGAGCAATTCGGATTTCATCTCTCGACTGGATTGAAAAAATGAAAGTGCGGTCGGCTGCATGAAGTTCTTGTTGTTTTATATCTTAAAAGATACACGAAGCATGATATATAAATTGCTACTAATTTCTTTAGATAATTTGTCGATGGTACCAATTTCACCATGTAATATAAAGGAAGGATTGAAAATGAGGAGTATCGTGGCAATTAAAAAGTGAAATATGAAATATATGATCAAATCCGATAAATTCTTCCACACTGAGTATGGTTCATAGTTAGCTAAAAGTATTTTTTAATGCTGTTTTTTTTTTACCTAAAAATACCTTTTTTTTCAAATTCTTGGTATGGTTCATAGTTAGTACAATATAAATTTCAGTTTCAATTCAGAGTTGGTTAGTTACTGACATGGTTCATATATAGCTGAGTACCAGCAGCACTAGTCAGTTTGCTTGTGATATTTCTAACTGGTACCAGCTGTTTAATCACTAGTCAGTTTGGTTAGTGATGTTTCTAACTGGTACCAGCTGAATATCAGCACCTTTTTTTTGTTAGCTTTTGAAATTTGTTATGTTTAAACAAATCAAGCAAATACTACTCTACTAGTTCCTGCCATCTACTGGACCAATACTAATGATTATTTTTTATTGAAATCTACTAATATAATTTTGTATTCAACAATTATTCAAATGAGAAAATGGAAATTCAATGATTAATAGAAGAGGAATTTGCTTTTCTCGTGTATCTGTTTTTTAGTAAACAATTTTAGTTGGATTATATGGATATTCATTTGAAAAATCTTACATGAAAAAATTGTCAGAGTATTTGTATTAACTATTAACTTTAGATAAATTTAATTATTTATACTAAATTATTTTTAATTTGTTGTAGAGGATAATTACATTAGATGACATATGAGAGAGGGTATTTAGGTCTTTATATACTACAACATATATTTTACTCATACTAAGTCATCATTCTTAATCTTACTATCTTACCGAACAAGTGCTTCTTAGCAAGACTTAAATCTTTAATCCTTTGTCTCTTAAGGAGGGCTGCCGAACACCCCCTTTATATTTTCGTCTTCAATTGTAAAAGTATTTTAGAATGGTTGTCTATTGCGAGCCTAGTATAGTAAGGACAATACGATTGATCAATTGTAATAGTGACTAGTTCAGTCCACAATTTTAAATGGATAATCCATTTCCCTTCTTCAAAAGAAGGGAAAATAGTAATCATGTAAATGTATGCTCCATTTTGCCTTCTGAAACTAAGAACCAAGAATTTTACATGAAGCTAATTTCCTTACAAAGTAGTCTGCCTTGTTTGGATTACAGTTTCTAAAATGTTGATTGTCTGATTTGGTATTACTCACTTGGTTACTTCAATTATAAAATATTGTGTGGGATATATAGAGAATAATCTACCTTAGTGGCTCAATCAAAGATGGAATTTATGATTAGGCAAAGACAAAAGACTTTTGATTAGTGAAAGGATGATACGATACCTATTCATTTTGATGGTTATATTTCAGGCATGCCCTGGAGCAGTTCAGTGTCAAATGATGGATATGGTTCATCCTGGTGTTGTGCCGATGCACAAGGTTTAATTTCTCTTTTTTCCTTGAACTGTACAACTGCTTATGATTCTTATCAGTAAGTCTTTTAATTTTATCTTCTTATATAGGTCAATTTTGATGCAAAATCAGAGTATGAAATGATTCAAAATTATAAGGTCCTTCAAGATGTCTTCAACAAGCTGAAGATACCTAAGGTACGTAGTTAGCTTTTGTTCAATAATTTCTTAATGGGGGAATTTCACGTATACCCCTCAATCCTAGTTCTACTTATTTGATGGGTTGATGCCTAGCCCAAATTGTGCACAGTAGTTTCATGATGCATTTTTTTTTTTTCATTATTTTTCCTTCGGTTGCTGTTGTAGCATATTGAGGTGAACAGGCTTGTGAAGGGGCGTCCTCTTGACAATCTGGAGTTCCTTCAATGGCTGAAGCGCTATTGTGACTCAATAAATGGTGGAATCACAAATGAGTATGCTATCTTCCTTTTACTTTGTGATAATTACTTCTTGAAAGTAATAATCTTAGAAAGTATGTTGTTAATTTCTTCTAGGAACTACAATCCAGTAGAGAGGAGATCTAAGGGAGGGAAAGAACGGGGCTCCAAGGTCTCAAACAAGGCTACCAAAACACTACAATCTAACTCTGTTGGCCGTGTTTCTACTGACCATGACTACTGTGGTTTGTCTAACTTCTCATTTTTTTTCAAATTTTGATTTACTATCTTCTGATTTGTGCTTTATGATTTGTGTGATTTTTTATTGTGGTCTTTTTGTTTGCCACCTCAGGTCCAAAAATGACAAAGGTAGATAATTCTGAGAAAGAGCAACAGATCCTGGAACTTTCTGAAAAGGTATTTTTAGATATGTTACTCGTCTATCCCCAATTAAATCTGTTTCTGTGTCTTTTTTATAAGCATTGTTATTGTATTTTTCGTTTTTGTTCCCTTATTATCTTTTTCCTTCATTTCTGATATTAGTTAGGTGATATGGAATTGACACTAAATAATATGGAGAAGGAAAGGGACTTCTACTTCTCGAAGCTGAGGGATATTGAGATTCTCTGCCAAAGGCATGAGCTGGAGCATCTTCCGGTAGGAAAACACCTTTTATCTCTTTTATTTGGAATACTGCTAGTGCTAATGAAAACATCACAGATTTATTTGTGCCTATCTTTCCGTTTGGTACAGTTCCAATTTTCACCAGATGACCTGGTTTTACTTTCAGTGAATAGAGATTTCTTCTTCCACCATTGATGAAAACCTACTTTAAGCTTATTGGCCGTTCAATTTACAGAATATCATTTCACTAATTTTAAAACTCTACATTTACTTGTCCTTGTAGTGAAGGACTAGAGGCTCAAAATTTTCATATCTTTCAGTTTAAAATTTAAATGTAATTGTCCTTTTGACCACCTATTCATACTAGCACTGTTGAGTAGGACTCTAGGAGGTATCTTGTAAGTTTGTGAATTTAATTTGTTAGCCTTCTCACAGTATTAACATTGTAAATTGAATTATTCTGAAGTTGGAACTATCTTATGTCATTATCAAAGAGCAATTTTGAAAGTTCTTTAGGTAACAAAGCATTATTGGTATAAATATGATGGTAAGAGTTCTTTACTTCCTTTAGTATTTGCTTAATATTATAATTTACAAAGCATTATTGCAAGCCCTTAGTGGTCCAAATATGGCATGGAACTTATACTTGGGTCCACATGTAAGTGAAAATTCTTTATTTTTTTGTAGATAACAAAGGCAATACAAAAGACTTAGTAGTCAACATATGGTATGCAACTTAGTATTTTGTGCACGTAGAAGTGAAAAATTCTTAATTTATTTTTTAGATAACGAAGGCCATACAAAAGATCCTTTATGCTGCTGATGCAACTGAATCACCATTGCCTGAAGCTCAAGGAATAATAGACACGTCTCCAGATCTCTTCCCCGATGAATCAGCATGAGACAAAAAGCCAACATCGTCTCATGACATATTATACTATTTCTGTTTGCTATTTGCAAACAAGTTGGTGCACTTATTGACATAAAAAAGATTTTATTTTGTAAAACTAGGGTATCTTAGGTTTCTGGCTAACAAATCTCGGTGTGCCTATGAACTATGGTACTCAGAATTGGTTTGCCTGTTCTCGTGGAACTTGCAAATAATTAGATATGTGGATAGTTAAGATTTACATACTCTCATTCTCTTTTGCTGTTTTTTGACAAGTGAAAATGGAAGTCCAGCTTCCAATTTCCATTAATCATGACACAAGCTGTGTATCTGTTTTACCTTTTTAGAAGTTAAATAGAACATAAAACATAATAAAGTAAGGATGTAAAGAATAGGAAAGAAACGAAAAAATAAAAGAAGGAAAAATAAGAAGATAACTGAAGATCACCAGCAATAAAAACTATAATTGGTAGTGGAAACTGCCTATGTGAAGATTATCTTGAACTCTCTGAATTGAACCAAGCCGAGATTTCCCCTAGAACTTCAATTGCCACGAGGTATTGCGGCTGTTTGAATTTATCACTAAAGATTCGCCTACATCTCTCTCCATATATATAACAAAACAAGTTTTTTTTTTTTTGAGAAATTGGCAGCAGCTGCCAATCGAGAATATATAGATAGCTATAACAAAACAAGTTGTGAGCTGTAATCTTGCAATGTCTTTTCCGAGCGATTCAGTATACATCTTCTAAAATTGCCCCTTGCAAAATCCGATTGTGTACCCAATGAGTTGTTAGTTCCTCTGATTTGCAAGAGTGTTGTTTTGGTATTCACACATGTCGAAAAAAGGTGTAGAACATTTTCTTGATCTGCCTTGCACAGACAGCATCTGTTTGGCATGTTCCACCCCCTCTTCATCAGATTATCCACCGTCAAAATTTTGTTTCTCTAGCCAAGTGAACACTGTTACCCTTGTTGGTGCTTTCAAATCCCTGATATTATTAATCTGTTGTTGGACATATAGGCCCTGGTGCATTACCTTGTAGAAAGTTTTGACAGTGAAGGAGCCTTCCTTTTGCCATTGCCATATGAGTGTGTCTTTTTGTACCCGATCGTTTTTGCGGTTTGCAATCTCTAGCATGAGTTGTATTTGTTGGTTGTGTGCCAGTTGGGACTGTGGCTGTGGCTGACTGATGTTCTGCATCCAATGATTGTTTGTGATGGCCTGTTGCACTGTGATGTCTTTGTGTGTGGCATGTTCATACAATTCTGATATCTTGTGCTTAGTGGTCCATCTAACCAGGGGTCATACCAGAATGATACCTGAGCACTTTCTAAAATCTGAAATGTGGTGGATACAATCATGAAAGTGTACATCTTTCAGGGGCGGATTCAGAATTTTTGTCAGGGAGGGGCAAGAAAATAACGAATTGGATTTGAATAGTTAATCGGGTTCAAATCTATTAGCTAATCGGGTATTAGATAAAAAAAATAATGCTCTAATTTCTAATTTTCAATGCTCTGACTTCTAATTTTCAATACTCTCTATTGTATTATTTGCTAGTACAATTTCCATACATGCTGATCTTTCTGTGCTCATCCATTTGAACATAATTTTGGCCATCAGTGCCATATTCATGATTTGAATGTTTTTTACTCCTAGCCCTTCTTGTTCCTTAGTCATTGTGACTAGATCCCATGCTGCCAAACTCATGTATCTTGTCTCCTGTGCATTACTTTTGTAACCATTCTACAGAAATCTTCTTCTTAGTTTGTCTATCTAGTTTAGCACCCATTTTTGACAATATGAAGGTTTTCATCATGTATACTCGCATTGTTGTGAGAACAGCATTTCTCTTTGCTGTTGATCATGGAATCCTTTGATTCCTGTGGTTTTGTTTCGATACGTGATGTGATGCTCGAGTAATATGCATATCTGTAATGCTGCTTTGCCTTAACTTCATTTAACATGATATCTGTAAAACGGGTATGCAAATAAATCATGCAACTAAATAAACAGGTCCGTGTCTGTGGTTTTTATCTATATGAGATGTAAAAAAAAATGCAAGTTTCCAACCAAAGTTGTGTAAATGAGCGAACTTTTGTGACAATTCTTAGTCTCAACCTATCTTCTCTTTCATAGAGGTTTTAATGCTAATTTCTTTCTTCATTATTAATGTGATAATCAATTATCTGATTTTCTGTCGAAGTGTATGAGACGGTGCGTTTTTATATTATCAGAATTTAATCATTTTCATGGAATAGTTTCCTTCCATCACACCACTTACACCTGATGGTAATAACAGCTTAGGTGAACTGATCCATTTTTCTGTTTTTCTCGAGCATCTCAATTCAATAAATTATTGAGATTTCTAATCTGATACGGCGGTTTATATTTCAATTTCAAATATGTACATCAGTTTCTTAATTAGAAATTATGACAAAATTTCTTATTAAGAAACTATTTCGAATCACTATGTTGGCAAAACGATTTACTCAAATTATTTTTTCAATTCTTGTGGTCTATTTGAAAACTCTAAAATTAATTTTACAAATGTAAAGATTTAGAAATTAAAAGAGACTTTAATTTCTAAACAACGGTTGGTAGTTATTTAGAAATTCATTTTAATTGTTGGAATGGAGATACTTTTGCACGAGTCTGCTTCCATCACAATTGCTGACATTATTTACATCAATCGCGGGATCAAAATTAAAGAAAAGCCTGATCAAATTGGTCATTCTCTGCCATAAAACTCAACTAGTAATCACCACTTTTGATTTAATTTCGATATTATGGGAGTCCGTATCTGAAGATTCCACTTTAGATAAAGTCGGACAATATTAAATTCGGTGTCTATTCGGAATGCACGGACATTATTATTGTTGCTTTGAGATTCGTGCAAAATTAAACGGTCTGGATCTGTCACGTATCAACTCAAATTTGAGATATCTCGTGTGATGCGAATTCATGATATTTTTTTGAGGAAAAGTGAGTCATGATATGGATTGAATAATGATAGTTGGTTTGCCGACATTTTTATTATATCCAAAGTTAAATAGAAATTAATTATTATACCCTGAATTTCCGAATTTCGCCAAGAATGTCCAAACCAGCTATAAAATGGCCGGTTTACTCTCCTTAGTAAACCGGCCGTTCTTTCTTTTCTTCTTTTCTTTTTGGATTTTGGAGACACTATAACGAATAATGAAATCTAACACTGAAAATTCGAATTTTTTGTTTAAATTATTTGTTAGATTATTTCTTTTGATTTATAATTAGTATATTTATACCAAAATACACTAGATTACTTGAAATTATGTTGAATTACACTATATTACAATAAATTATGTTGAATTACACTAAATTACGTTAAATTACACTAAATTACAATAACTTCGCTAATTGATGAAAATGTGGTAAATTACGCTAAAGTAGACCGATTTTGTGCCATCTTTCATGAATCATAAAAAATAGTAAAAAAATTCCAAAAATAGTAAAAATTGGTATTCTACAAGTGCATTATGTAACTAATTTACTGAGCTACTTAGATGGAATAATAGAAATGAAATCTTAATCGGAAACTTCAACTCAAGTTTTGGGGCTCTTCTCTTAGTTTTTTGGCAATTCTGAATTTTAAAATCCAGCATAGCGGGCACGGACGCATGCGTCTTTTCGCAAGCTTTCTGAAAAGTGATCACTTGCTGAAATCGGACACTCGAGCGCCGTTTTATGGCTGTTTGAAGTATCGTCGTCATTTTTCGCCTTTTCAGTGAAGATATCATCCCTATTCATATGTAATTTACCGTATTTTAGCGTAATGTAATGTAATTTAGCTTAATTTAACGTAATATAGTGTAATTCAACATAATTTCAAGTAATTTAGAGTATTTTAGTATAAATATGCTAATTATACATCAAAAGAAGTAATCTAACAAATAATTTAAACAAAAAATTCGAATTTTCAGTGTTAGATTTCATTATTCTTCATAGTGTCTCAAAAAAGAAGAAGAGTAAACAGGCCATAAAATGACCGGTTTGGGCATTTTTGGCAAAATTTCAGAATTCTGGGTATAATAATTAATTTCTATTAAACTTTGGATATTAATAAAAATGTCGGCCACTTGCACTTGACGGTAATAACAGCTGAGGTGAACTGATTCATTTTTCGGTTTTTCTCGAGCATCTCACTTCCATAAATTATTGAGATTTCTAATATGATATGGCGGTTTCTATTCCAATTTCAAAGATGTACATCAGTTTCTTAATTATAAATTATTCGGCAAAATTTCTTATTAAGAAACTGTTTCGAATCACTACGTTGGCAAAACTATTTACTCAAATTATTTTTTCAATTCTTGTGGTCTATTTGAAAACTCTAAAATTAATTTTACAAATGTGAAGGTTTAGAAATTAAGAGAGACTTTTAATTTCTAAACAACGGTTGGTAGTTATTTAAATTGTTGGAATGAAGATATTCTTGCACGAGTCTGCTTCCATAACAATTGCTGACATTATTTACATTAATCGCGGGATCAAAATTAAAGAAAAGCCTGATCAAATTGGACATTCTGCCATAAAACTCAACTAGATATCTACACTTTTGATTTAATTTTGATATTATGGGAGTCCGTATCTGAAGATCCCACTTTAGATAAAGTCGGACAATATTAAATTCGGTGTCTATTCGGAATGCATGGACAGTATTATTGTTGCTTTGAGATTCGTTCAAAATTAAACGGTCTGGATCTGTCGCGTATCAACTCAAATTTGAGATATCTCGTATGATGCGAATTCATGATATTTTTTGAGGAAAAGTAAGTCATGATATGGATTGAATAATGATAGTTGGTTTGCCGACATTTTTATTAATATCCAAAGTTTATTAGAAATAATTATTATACCCAGAATTTTCGAGTTTCGCAAAAAATGCCCAAACCGGTCATAAAATGGCCGGTTTACTCTCCCGAGTAAACCGGCCATTTTTTTGGATTTTGGAGACACTATGAAGAATAATGAAATCTAACACTGAAAATTCGAATTTTTTGTTTAAATTATTTGTTAGATTATTTCTTTTGATTTATAATTAGCATATTTATACTAAAATACACTAGATTACTTGAATTACACTATATTACAATAAATTATGTTGAATTACACTAAATTACGTTAAATTACACTAAATTACAATAACTTCGCTAATTGATAAAAATGCGGTAAATTACGCTAAACTACGCAAAATTACGCTAAAGTAAGACCGATTTTGTGCCATCTTTCATGAATCATAAAAAATAGTAAAAAAATTTCAAAAATAGTAAAAATTGGTATTCTACAAGTTCATTATGTAACTAATTTACTGAGCTACTTAGATTGAAATCTTAATCGGAAACTTCAACTCAAGTTTCGAGGCTCTTCCCTTAGTTTTTTGGCAATTATGAATTTTGGAATCCAATGTAGCGGACACGGACGCATGCGACTTTTCGCAAGCTTTCCGAAAAGTGATAATTTGTTGAAATCGGACACTCGAGCGCCGTTTTATAGCTGTTTGAAGTTTCATCGTCGTTTTTCGTCTTTTCAGTGAAGATATCGTCCCTATTCATATGTAATTTACCGTATTTTAGCGTAATATAATGTAATTTAGCGTAATTTAAAGTAATATAGTGTAATTCAACATAATTTCAAGTAATTTAACGTATTTTGGTATAAATATGCTAATTATACATAAAAAAAATAATCTAACAAAAAATTTAAACAAAAAATTTAATTTTTCAGTGTTAGATTTCATTATCTTGCTCTTCATAGTGTATTTTAAAAAAAATAGTTTATAATTATAAATCACTATGAAGATAAAAGAGAAACAAAAAATAGTTTCTAATTATACATTACTATGAAGACACACAGTAATTTATCAGAATTTACTGTATTTTAGCGTAATTTAATGTAATATAGTGTAACTCAACATAATTTCAAGTAATCTAGTGTAAATTTAGTATAAATATGCTAATTATAAATTAAAATAAGTAATCTAACAAAAAATTTAAATTTTTAGTGTTATATTTCGTTATTCTTCATAGTGTTTCCAAAAAAAAAAAGAGTAAACCGGCCATAAAATGGTCGGTTTGGGCATTTTTGGCAAAATCCCAGAATTCTGGGTATAATAATTAATTTCTATTAAACTTTAGATATTAATAAAAATGTCGGCCATTTACACCTGACGGTAATAACAGCTGAGGTGAACTGATCCATTTTTCGATTTTTCTCGAGCATCTCAATTCCATAAATTATTGAGATTTCTAATATTAAATAGCGGTTTCTATTCCAATTTCAAAGATGTACATCAGTTTCTTAACTAGAAATTATTCGGCAAAATTTCTTATTAAGAAACTGTTTCGAATCACTACGTTGGCAAAACGATTTACTCAAATTATTTTTTCACTTCTTGTAGTCTATTTGAAAACTCTAAAATTAATTTTACAAATGTTAAGGTTTAGAAATTAAGAGAGACTTTAATTTTTAAACAACTGTTGGTAGTTATTTAGAAATTCATTTTAATTATTGGGATCTTCCATCACAATTGCTGACATTATTTACATTAATCGCGGGATCAAAATTAAAGAAAAGCCTGATCAAATTGGACATTCTGCCATAAAACTCAACTAGTAATTTACAGGGGCGGACCCAGAGTGTTCCGGGGGGGCAGCTATCTCCCCCTGGATTTTGACTTTTACTGGAGATTTATCGGTTCCGACCGACTTTGCCTCCCCTGAAATTTTTTTTGCCACCCTTTGGACGTTTAATTTGTAATTCGAGTTAAATTTATAGTTAAAATTGAAATAAATCAGTTGAATTTTGATTGGTAATTAGAATTATAAGTCAGAGCACTAGAAATTACAAATCAAAGTATTAGAAAGTATAAGTAAAATATTATTTTTTATCGAGTACCTAACTAGTTAATGAATTTAAATCCAATTCGATAATTTTTTGCTCTCCACGAAAATCATGATCCGCCACTTTTGATTTAATTTCGACATTATGGGAATCCGTATCTGAAGATTCCACTTTAGATAAAGTCGGACAATATTAAATTCGGTGTCTATTCGGAATGCACGGACAGTATTATTGTTGCTTTGAGATTCGTGCAAAATTAAACGGTCTGGATCTGTCGCGTATCAACTCAAATTTGAGATATCTCGTATGATGCGAATTCATGATATTTTTTGAGGAAAAGAAGTCATGATATGAATTGAATAATGATAGTTGGTTTACTGTCATAAAGAAAAGTGTCAGTTGGGCCACAGATTGTCGGTGATAGACCCCCCACTTTTAAATTCCTCGTGCAGCCCATGGACTTGTTACGCAAAAGACCGTCACAGAAATCAAGGAATAGCAAATAATAATCCTACCCGTTAGTCCAAGTCTTTAAGATTAGAACTGGTGCTTCAATAGCAATATTACTAGGGTTTCCCTTTAGACGGCAATTGTTCTTCGTTGAGCGTGTCAAGATTCGGGAGAGACGATGCACGGATCTCCAAATCCGTCGGAAATCCCCTCCGACTCTGCTGCGCAGGAAACCGATACAACGACCGGAACCCCCAGTCGGGATCCAGAAACGAAGCAAGCGGTGGCCGAAGCAAACGCTGAAATCGCCGGAGAGAATCCGGCCGTTGATCCACAAACGGAAGGGACGTCAGAAGCCGGAGAAAATGTGGCAAAGGACTCTGAAGCTATTGAAGTTACTCCTTTGGCAGCAAAGAGCCCGCTTGTCGCTGCCGCCATTAAGAAGCACGCGGCGCCTCGGTCGTCTAAATATCAGGGCGTCACTAGGTTAAATTTGTGCTTGATTTTTTGCTTTGGGACGGTTTATTTTTATCAGGTTTTCTTTGTTATTATTATTATTATTATTATTATTTTTAAAATTATAGGTTGAAGTGGAGTGGGAAATATGAGGCACATCTATGGGATAATATACACTGCGCTCCAGGCAGGAAACGGAAGGGAAGGCACAGTAAGCGAACTGTTTAATTACTTGTAGCATATAAGAATAGTCTAATAGCTAATAGTTGATCCATTTTGCTAATGTTGTTAAAAACGTGTTAATTTATTTTTAAGTAAGGCGGTCAAACGCAGTTATATCAAGTGTGATGCTCAATTTTTAGGGTTTCTTTTAGTATAATTTACAATTTTAATTTGATCAAGGTACTTGAACTATGATCCTTTTGTATTCATATAAATATAAACTATAAAATTGTCGTTTATACATTTCTCATCAATTTTTATTCTGGTATATACAGAAATTTACTAACAGATATGACTAACAAATTTATGCTCATTTATTCTGGTATTCATATAAACTATCAAATTGTTCAGGTTTGACTAAACATATTTACCGCCACGGTTTTTTTTTCTCATAGCTTTCCTCTTTGGTAATATGCTATTACTAATCTTGGCTTTTTGGTGTTTGCATAATTGGCGTTATGGTGGTTGCTTTTCTGTTACTTGACATAATGCACCAGTCTACTTGGGCAAGTGTTTATATTCTTTTAAAATTACTCAATACTATCATTTTGAATAAAAAATTTAGTTTACAACTGCAATTTTGATTGTATAGGAAGTTATGATAATGAAGATAAGGCAGCTAGAGCACATGACCTTGCTGTTCTGAAATTCTGGGGCCCTTCCTCGGAGGCCAAGCTTAACTTTCCTGTAATTCAAAATACCTAGGTTCAGTTTCTAATTTTTTAATATGAGTAGAACTAGGGTGCTCTCGAGTTCACCAAGCCCTTGGTGAACTCAAGTCCAAAACTCATCGGATCGGCTTCAAACGACGAATCCGACCGTTGAAACCCGTCTACCTTATGAGTGATCCGTCTACATGCAAAAATTTTAAATTTTGAAATTAATTTTGCATAGAGTCAAGTGGTCAAAAAACGTCAAAAAATGAATGCATTAAAATTAATTTATTAACTTTCTAATTTTGACCACTTGACTCTATGCAAAATTAATTTCAAAATTTAAAATTTTTGCATGTAGACGCATCACTCGTAAGGTAGACGGGTTTCAACGGTCGGATTCGTCGTTTGAAGCCGATCCGATGAGTTTTGGACTTGAGTTCACCAAGGGCTTGGTGAACTCGAGAGCACCCTAGTTCTACTCTTTTAATATATTCTAAAAACCTTAACTCTTCGTTCAACTTTATTTCTAGGTCTCGGAATATGAGGAGGACCTAGAGACAATGAAGACCATGTCTCATGATGAGTATGTGGCTAGCGTAAGAAGGTATGCGTTTCAAATTTCAGTTTAATGTTTCCAGTCCATATGCACTTTTCTAAACGGTACAAGTGCTTAATATTCTATTCAAATCTTTACAACGCAGGAAGAGTACTTGCTTCTCCAGAGGTTCTTCACAATTTAGAGGAGTTACCAGGTTCTTTTAATGGAAACCAATAATAGCTGAAATTATGTGTAAAATAAAATTTACTTGCAACACTAATTAGTCTAAATTAAATTCTATCTTTTTCAATTTGGGATATAAGGAGGAAAGATGGTAAATTTCAAGCTCGTATTGGTCGGGTCGGTGAGAGCAGAGAGACCAAAGACATCTACCTTGGAACCTATGGTATGCAATTTTTCCATCAGAAGTTTTACTCTGAATTAAGAAAAGAAGATGTATTAATTGGAAGCTTTCATTTTCCACTTATACCAGACACCGAAGAGCAAGCAGCTGAGGCATATGACATAGCAGCTATTGAACTGAGAGGTCCAAATGCGGTTACTAACTTTGACGTCAGTACCTATTATAATAATAGTGACTCGAATCCAGTAGAGGGTCCTTCAAATTAGATATCTATGTACTGTTGCTCCTTTTTAGCTGTGTTTTCGTCTTTGTTGTTTGTTTTTACTCTTTTTGTGTCTGTTTGACTTCAGTGAGTGCTAATAACTCTGTTAGATGTAAAATATAGATGTGTACAAACCTTTGATGCCTGTGCCAGGAGATGACTTGATTTGTTTACTGCTTATTATCAAGGAGCTTTTCTACTGACATGGCACCTTTTGTTAATGGACATGCAATACAATGGATCTTTTTCTCTTTGCAGTTGTATTAAAATTGTATTTTTAGAGCATTGGTATCTAATAGGAGCTGTCTCCTTGATTGCATGCACTTAACTGGATATTACCAGGGAGTTATTTATATGTCGATTTTGGCAAAAGCATTTATACTTCCTCGACCAATAGCTCTCTGAACTTATTCTGATTCTAAATTCTGCGGGTTGGGTGCTTTCTGAATTGCTCAATTTTAAAATAAGTGGTTTAGCTCTTATGTCCCACTTAATAAATGGGGAATTACGGATGCTCTCCTTGGTAGTTTATATGCAACTGGTACCACTGAAGAATGCAATGACAAATTGTTTGGTAAACTCGAAGCTGAATTACAAATCATCCTGTACCCAATATGTGAATTTAAATGGAATAAGAAACTCAGAGATTTAGAGAAATAGCAATGACAATGCATATGTCTTCAAATTAGAATATTGCCTTCTTTGTGAACTCGGGAAACTAGAGCAACTTCAAGAAATCCTGCGCAAAATGATTAGAGATATACCAACAAAATCAAGGAGCTTTTCTATTTCTGACTTGGCACTTTAGGATTTCATGCAATACGTTGGATTTTTTTTCTCTCTAGAGTGGTAGTAAAATTGTAGTTTTAGAGCATTGGTCTGTCTCCTTGATTGCATGCACTTTACTGGATATTACGAGGAAGGTATTTAGCTGTCGATTTGGCAAAACCATCCAGATTTCCTGACCAATAGCTCTCTGAACCTATTCTTATTCTAAATTCTGCCGATTGGGTGCTTTATGAATTGCTCAATCACTACTAATAAAACACGCGCTAAAAATAAAGGGGATTGAAGAGCTTATCTGTCCAGAGAAGATCTCAGCCTCTCATTCAATCAATCTCAGCCATTGATTACTGTTTGAATTTATGCAACTTTTTTATGTAATCTTACGTATTGAAGCATAAAATGAGTTCGAAACCTACCCGTTTCAATTCAAAGCATAGTCTCAGCAATTAGTTCGAACATCTTATGTAAGCAGACAGCTAGTTGGTTTCTGAGTTTTGATGATAACTCTTTGTTGTCTGTATATGATATGCACTTCAATCACCTGTAAGTAATCTTTGTAGTTTGATTGAAACTTAGAACTGACACGAGCTATTAAAGATATGCAATGCTAATGGCAAAGGCAGATGTTTTCTGCTAAAAAACAAGTTTCCTCCATTATAACCTCTCTTTTTTATTACATAGTTAGTACATGTAATTTTATTTGGTATGACTTCTTTAGATATGAAATGTCTTTAATTCATATGTTGCTATATGATGTATACTTTTGATGTAGTACTTCTCTTGTATGGAAAGGAAAACCTTTATTTTTATTTGGTAATCTCATCTGTACACCCAATTACCCATAAGTTATTGTTGCTTTTATGTGAATCAATATGGTAGGTACAAAGCGCAAATGCTTTAGTGATTATGTTATTAAGGCCTTTTGTGGTTCACAAGGTACATTTTTTTATTGTGATTGTATTTGTTAGGGCTACTAAGCATCTACTCGATGATAAAAAAATTACTGGTATATTATCTGATGGACATTTTGTCACACTTCAATCTGCAGGAAAAAGCTTCTGGGCCTGCTTCGGATCGTGAAAAAAGTAACGTGACTTTGACTTTTTTATAGCTTACCAGTACAGACTGGTAACATAAATTGCTCCGGGACTGTCCTTTCTGGTGATCATTGGCGAAGAAACCAAAACAATTAAAGCAAAGGAAATACCAATGACCAATTGTTTTGTTGTAGCAGTAATAACTCGGTACTGTACTTTCCATCTTAGTTAGTCTCTTCTCAACATGTCTAAATTTGTCTTGCCTTTGATATTGCAATGAGATGAGATGATAAAATTATTGACCTAATAACCATTTTATTCTTGTTATGCATACAAAATCATCTAACGGGTCGAAACAATCAGATGTGGATGACCCATTAAACCTAGCCAATCCTACTGACATGGATGCTCAAATGGATGGTAAGTTTCCTCAAAAGAAAGAAAAAAAAATGGAAGTCAGCCTTCATATGTGATATAAATCTGAGAGGATATCTAAGTGTTATCATATCCTGCATGAAATAATATAGGGACAGTGATTCTGCCAAAAAGCCAGAACCTGACAAGCAATACCGAGCTGCACTCTTGCAGGGCCGCTTTGCTGATACTATTTTGAAAGCTCGTGAAAAGACTCTTGACCAGGTTTTCAATTGTTGCCTTTCTATTGGTTGATGGCAAACTTTGTAGGGCTTTAAAGTACTACCAGCTGGGTGGATGCATAACGCACAAAGGTCCGTACTATGGATCCATATCTCTATTTTTGAAGTCCAAACAGACAATACGAGCCACTTTATGATCTTCATATAAAAATGTACTTGATTGCCAAATTTTACATTTTTTTAGAATTTTTTACTATTTTTTTAGATAGGTAGAAAATCACTTGATCTAAAGATTGTGGACCGTCCAAATGTAGTGATTTTTACCCATCTAAAAAAATAGTAAAAAAAAATGTTAAAAATGAAAAATTTGGCCTCGAAGTACATTTTCATATGAAGATCATGTTGAACGGTTCCAATCGACTATTTGATGTTTGAAAATGGAGATGTGGATCCATAGTACGGACCGATGTGCGCTATGCATAGTACCATAGCTCCTAGACAAATAGCCTGGTTCATGTTCGGTTGAAAAAGACAAGGCAACAAAAGTTTTGCAATGCTCCAAAGAAGTCTGGAAAAAAAAATGAGTGAATTAATGGAATCGTTTATTTTTGTTACTAACTTTGATTAATGACTAATGCATCTAGAAGGTTGCAAAAAAGGACCTTGAGAAGATAAGGTTGCAAAAAAGGACCCTGAGAAGGTGAGTTGCTGTCTTCTATGCCAAACAGTTCATTTAACTTTCAATAATTTTTGTTACTGATTATTAATTGCGATCTTTTGTTCTTTATTATTATTTTTATTTTTTGGCATTTAAACAAAAAAGGCAAGGCTCCAAGCAGAGGCAAAAGCAGCTAAGGAAGCAAGGAAGCGGGCCGAAACCGAGGAGGCAAAGCGCAGGAGAGCCCAAGAGAGAGAGGCAGCCCGTCAAGCCCAAGTAATCTTTCCTTCTTAATTTGAGACCTTTACTTTGATCAAATGATCAGATTGATGTGTATGTCTATTCAAAATTTCAAAAAATTTGCTTGTGCTCTGTAAGTGAGAATTATAATTTGACCCTTGCAAAATGAAATTTCATGTGTATATCCTCCAAGAATTAGAAATTTTTTATAAAAAATATCAAAATTACTTCTCTATATCTCAGTATAACTTACAAATTATAGAAGAGTAAATATGATAATTTTGATGAATTAGGACCAAGATATTTGACATATTTGATGCTCTCTTTGGGCAAATATTGCTCCTAATTATAATCCTTGGTTCATATTATGGATTCTTTCTTGACATCTCTGTGCTTAATAAGAGATTTCATATCATACTTGCAAATGCTCATAGTCCTTTTTATACCATATATTTGAAATACAGTAAGGCTATGGTACTACGCATACCGCAGATTGGTCTCAACTATGGATCAATATTTTTTTTTCAGAGTTCAAAAGTGTTTAACATGATCTCCTAATGAAAATTTACTAAATTTTTCATTTTTTAGAATTTTTTTCCTTTTTTTTAGATAGGTAGAAAATCACTACTTTCGAATGGTCTAGAATCTTTATATCAAGTGATTTATCTACCTATCTAAACAAATAGTAATTTTTTTTTTTAAAATGTAAAATTATCTACAAGTATATTTTCATACAGTGATCATGTTGAACTGTTCAGATAGATTGTGTGCACTTTGAAAATTGTGATATTGATCTATAATACAGACCAATCTATGCTATGCAGAGTACCACAGCCTCACTCTTTTAAATATTACAAGATCATATATATGAACTTCTCTCATTATCATATGGAGAACTGTAGAAATTGACAAAGGAAATTTATTCATGAGAGATCTCGAGATGCTGAGAACAGCCCCAGAGCATATAGCTAGTTCAGTTGGTGAGACCAATCCAATTGATTGCCAAGAGGGAATCGGAATGGGTTTCAGATAGATTGTTTGCACTTTGAAAATTGTGATATTGATCATAGTACGAACCAATCTGTGCTATGCATAGTACCATAGCCTCAAGCAGTACTTCCCGGCGAAATTAAAATGGTGAACAAAAAATGGAGCAGAGAGTCATTGGAATTACTTATTCGAGAGATTAGTTTTATAATGTTTATCTTTGTTGCATAATGCGATTCTTCCATTTTATTTGAGCTGGTTAATTATTGTATGCAATTGTTGTGCAATGTGCATTGGTAATTATAAAATGCATAATAATCTCCTTATCTCTCGATCAGTTATTTTTTTCACATAAAAATATAAGATAAATAAAACAATGCAATGTCCATGTTTTATAAGTTGCCTTTTGTATTTATCTCACTTTCAAATAATTTTCTGTTTTGGTTGACTTTTGTAATTCTTTTGTTAAATTTAATCATGATTTTGTGTCACAATTAACCACAAGGAGATATGAGGCCGCGTAGAGCGTCACTTTCTCTCTGTTTGTGTCACGATTAATCGTGACAGATCGTTTGGTAAACTCGAAACTGAATTACAAATTATCGATCGGGTACAAGCACACAATATGTGAAATTAAGTGGAATAAGAAATTCAAGAATTAGAGAAATACCTTGCCATCTTGTTTGTCCTTCTATGAAACATCTACAACGATGACATACAAGGGAAGTTTTCTCTTTTTGCGTTATGTTCGTTCCATGCATATATCTCAAATCAACTTCTTAGGTGAATAAAGACATAGTCTATCTCATAGTACATAGTTTATTTATTTTCTCATTTTTTTCTCATAACCAGTTTAGCAAAAAAACACTAGATGGTCCCTCGGTCATTGGTAGAGGCCGCGTAGAGCGTCACTTTCTCTCTGTTTTCTGAATAAACAATGAGAACGTAGGTTCGAAACCAGCCATATCATATCGATTACCATTAAAATTGGATATTATGATTCCCTTCGTTTTCATCAAAAATAAAATAATAGGAATTTGAATACATCAGCCACCTCACTCAGCAGTGACATTCAGCTGTTGAATTGCTCTAAAATTGGTACCTGGCGACTTCGATACTAACAACGGTTGATGAACAGACTATTTGACCAGTGGGGGGACCTCCCTCATGCTCGCTCTTCTTTTTTCGTTATTATTCCTCAATTCTCTTTCTTCCTTTTTTTTCTCAAGTTTGGCTCAGTCGGTATTTCAATCCACTGAAAAAAATATCCCCTCCATGAGGTCTGGTGCTGTTTCGATTTGGTAAGGCACTCTCAATTGAATACTGAACCATTAATAGTCAACATGACCTTATCGGGATGCCAAATATCGAACTAAAAACTTAACCATTAATAGTACACTTTAGATACAAGCTAAGAGTCTATACAAAGTACTTGGGAATATATAAACACCCAGAAAAACTAGTACAAGTTTTATCTGAAATCACACTGTAAGTCTCTAAGTATATCCGTGAGCAATGGCACCACCATGCATGTCATTCGAAATCACACAAAAGTAAAAAATTCCAGATTTCTGAGAAATCGTGCCAAATCCTCTTGAATTAACATCAAGGTAGTTTTTGAAGAATAACGCCATTTGTTTAAGAACCCTCCAAATTTTCATGAAAGAAAAATTTCCGTACTTAGAAGAGCCCTAAGCATCTCCATTGCATCTGAGATGGAATCTCCTAGTTTTCATATTTCCGTTAAGTGCAAGTGCTAATACATCATACTCTTCAACAAACCACAGCTCAGTAACTGTCGCCTGCATTTGGCAATGTAAAATGCAAGCCTAAATAAAGCGAGAAAACTATCTTTCTTTTTAAAATTCTCAAAGAGGGTATTGCCAGAAAGGTAGAAAAAATAAAGGTCTAACTAGAAAATGGTTGTTCTATTCTAGTACCTCAAGACCACGAACTG
>JAJGRW010000545.1:110850-150147 GCA_025461045.1 Carex parvula | reverse complement strand
TGTCGATCCGCAAGGAGATAGGGAAATATCAATTTTTAATAAAGAAAACTACTTCTAAACTAAACGATAAAAGTAAAGGGGGGGGGGGGGTTTTGCGTAAAATCGTTGTTTGAAGGAAAATTAAGTAATTAAAAAGTTCGTAACAAAAAGCAATAAAATCGGGTGACAATCAAGTTTGAGAAGTCTAGGGGTATTCGGTCCACAATCCCTTGCTAATTCTATCTACTCGGTTTGTTTAAATTCATGTTTGATTATGACGAGGTTTCTAACCTAAGTTAGCCTTTGAAACAAATATTAATACGAATACCTTGGGTGGACGGATTAATGTGCCTCGAATTCTAGGGCTGTCACTAACCTAGAGGGATATTTAATCACGTGCTTCAAGTGTATATATCGATATTTGTTCTAAGGTGTCCCAATCAAGTTTTGGCTTCACCGCTAAGTCCTTCACCAAACCCTAACCTTAATTTCTATTTTTCCAGATTTGAATACAAAAGTACGGTCGCTTATAATTCAAATCCTAAGGTATTTGCAATCACAATTTATACTATCCTATATGATCCTAATCTACTTTTAATCAAGAAGACTTAAGCGGGACGCTACAAGTCAAGCACAACAAGTTGCACTATCCTATATGATCCTAATCTACTTTGGGTCTAAATGATCAAGCGGGACGCTACAATTCAAGTACAAATCATGGAACATCACAAATAATAAATCACAGAAATTAACATCAAATCAAACAATCATAATAAAAACTAAAATCCGAGTAAAATAGAATTAAACAAGTTATGCTACATGACCTAAACCCCTAGAAAGATAACTACTCTCTCTTGGAGAGATCCATAACAAAGATTGGCAAAAACAATAAGAAATAGGATAAAGAAATGATTACACCCTTTCTTAGATCTAAAACCTCGATCTTGCCGACTCCTTGCTTGAATCTTCTTCTTCTTCTTCCTTGAAAAGCTTCGAGAATTTCTGCAGGATCTCTCTCTCTCAATATGTGGAAAACGGATATATTAATGGATGATGAGAGAGAATAAATTCTTCTCCTTTTATAGCCAAAGGCCTTGCCCAATTTAGAGGATAGAAGTGGAGTTAGTGGGTGCACTCTCAGACTGCCATGGCTATTTTTGGCCTTCTAAAACGTGTTCCCTGGAAGCCAAGAATAGGAAACCTCTTGAAAATGTGAATTTCTGGCTGTCTGCGAGTCCAGTGCGTCCGCACTGGAGTTGAGTGCGGGTGGTCTGGGTCGCACCGACTCCAAATTTCCTTTGGTTCCAAGTTCCCTTTTCTGGATTTTCTGCAAAATTTCCTGAGTGCGTCCGCACTGGATCTTAGTGCGTCCGCACTGGCATTTAATTTTCTGTTTTCTAAGGAATATGAAGATTTCAAAAATCGGTCAAGTACTGAGTGCGTCCGCACTGGTAGTGAGTGCGTCCGCACTGGCCGTGAATTTCTGTTTTTCTGGAAATTCTGGAAGTTGCAAAAATCGGCTAAGTAGTGAATGCGTCCGCACTGAAGGTGAGTGCGTCCGCATTACGCTCGGACTTTTCATCTGTGAGGTCTGCGACGCTGGAAAATTGGCCAAGTACCCAGTGCGTCCGCACTGGGCGGTTTTTCTTCATTTTGCACTGTTTCCTGCATTGAAACATCGAGCGAACGCAGTAACTTGATTCTTGGTGTATTATATTCGCTTTATATCCCAAAATACAAGATATTTGGTGTTATTTTATGATAAAAACTAGATCGACGGTGTATATAAAATACACCTATCAATAACATTGTCAATATTTTTACCCACAATATTTGACTACTCCTCATGACAAGTTTCAAGTAAAAAACAAATTTAGTTACCTTCTCCTCCGATATTTTTATTAATACCTCAAAAAAAAAACAAATTATCAAATCTGCTCCCACCCCAAATTTATTTTTATTTCTACCCTAACCGCCCGTCAGCTGGGCGGTCCTCTTTCCCCACCTGATCGCCCAGCGACTGGACGGTCCACTACCCTGATCTGACCGCCCAGCAGCTGGGCGGTCCGCTATAAAACTCCTATAAAATGAGTTTTTCTCTCTCCTGATGAGCACAGTATTCATTCCAAGTTTCTAACAAATTTTCAGAACCGAAAGAGAGAAAGAGAGGCGATTTTGAGGCGAGTAGAGGTATGGACAGTAACAAACAAGGTAAGAAAGCGAGCAACCGAGATCGTGGCGTAGCGAGAGGAGGGTCAATTAGTGATCGAGGTAAAAATGAAGAAAAAAAGTACAAGTGTCAAATATGTCGTGATTTTTTTAATTGTGAGACATGTAAGCTGGAGGAATGGAAGAGACGACATGTTCAGTATGAAATTTCAAACGATGACTTTGTGGAAAACCCCTACGGCTTTGGTTTGAAAAAGAAGAAAGTTGATCCAGAGCCTCCAGCATCGGACGATAAGTGATACCTCGCATATTTAGTCTATTTTAGGCCTGTTTTAGTACCAGATTCGTGCCCTAATTCACCAGAATCATGTGCATTTCATCGATATATGTTTAGAATTTGGTACTGCTGAGTGTTTGTTTGTTTTCTGCAGGTTTGGAGCAAAACACACGAAGAAATGGCGATTCAGATGATGAGGTACGACCCTTACCAGGCTTGGTACGGGTCTCACCAGACTTAGCCGTTTTCAGCTCATCACGCCTGGTACGGCCAGGCCGTACCAATTTGGTACGGGCCGTACTTAAAGGCGGCCTGACAGATTCAAATTTTGGCAGAGGCTATTTAAAGCGGGGAGCTCTCCAATTTCGACATCTATTCCATTCCAGATCCATTTGAGAGCACAGTAAGAGAGAGAAAGAGAGCTAAGGAGCTAGGAGCAAGAAGGAAGGAAGAGGAAAGAGGCGAAACTCGACGGATCTAACTTCCTCCTCTCGATCCCTTCGATCCATGGCTATCTCTCTCCCTTTTATTGTATTTTTAGATCATGATCATGTGCTGTGAGTAGTTCTTTTAGTTTCTAGGGTTAGAGATTGATTCTTGATTTGTTTTGACTTTCTTTGACTTGTATCTTGTATGAACTCTTTAGTTTGATTGATTGTGATCTTCTTTGTTATCTTTTGCTTTGCTTGCTGTGATTGTTGTATGATGTGCCTCTAGGTTTAGATCGAACCTATCAAGGTCATGTGATCATCTCAATCTCTCATCCAAATCAAATGCTTAGGGTAGAATAGTTCGAATTGAAGCCGAAAGGTTGAATTCTCCTCTAATCGACAGATTAGAGGGTGCCTTAGACCTCCAATCAACCAGCTAGGGTAGATCTGTACCAACACACGAGAGTTGAGGTGTAGAAATCCTAAAAGGCAATCAATTGCATTCCAACCTAGATCTTGATCCAACAAACGATGGTTGAGGGTTAGGAACTTAGGTATGGTCTATTGAACCTTTCTAAAGAGTTTAGCACAAGGTACCAGCAAAGGAATGCATTCACTCGAACTGGTAGGTTCTGTTCTGGGAAGCCAGTACGGGTCTTACCAGGGTGGTACGGCCTTGCCTTACCAAGTGAAGTACGGCCAAGCCGTACCAACTTGGTACGGGCCGTACCACTAGAGGCAGATCAGAGATGAAGTCTGAAACCCTGGAAACGCCTTTTATCCATAATCAAAACACAATTTGCATTTCTTCCAATCATTTTATTACATCTAATTGAACTGTTTGAATTGTTTGATTTGACCCTTTAGGAAATTAAATACCAAACCAAACCTTTTCCACTTCTAGTTTTTAATCGAGTTAGGTAGATTCTAACCTAGTAATTGTCCGTCCCTGAGGATCGATACCCGATTATACTACACGATAGGGGTTGTGCACTTGCATCCCTTACTCGTGGAGTGTTAACGCGGTTTTAAAAGGTACGCCCTCAAGCGTACCGAAACTTGCGTTGCGTTCTGCGCACATCAAGTTTATGGTGCCGTCGCCGGGGACGGTAACCAATTGCCTAGTTAGATTTTACCTTACTTAGTTAATCTAGATTTTATCTTGTATCTTTCTTGCTTTTTCTTATTCAAAATCACTAAAAACTGGCTTTTGAACCCCCTGCAGGAAAATACAGGTTGAAATATAATCTGAGAAGCAAGGGGCCCCTGTTCGACCAAACTCCTCCAGACTCAGCCGAGACTGCTCAGCCACCCCCTGGTACGGCCCGTACCAATTCAGGCACGGCCAGGCCGCACCAATCTGGTCCGACCCGTACCGAATTTGGTCCGACCCGTACCAAGACACCCGTACCTGAAGAGATGGCTGAGGCAGACCACGAAGCCCGACTCAGAATGGAGGCAGAGGCCAGGGAAAGAGATCGACAAAGGCGCGAAGAAGAAGAAGGCCGCATGACTGACGACGAAGCTGATGGTTTCATGCCTCGGACGCTGCGAGAATACAACGTGCCGAGAGCTGGAGATGCGCGAGGTGCGATTTGACTGCCACACATTCCAGGACAGCAACCGAACTTCAATCCGGGGGTTGTCAATATGGTGCAGCAGAACAGCTTTCACGGACTTGACCACGAGGACCCGCACGCTCATCTCCAGACCTTCCTCGAGTGCATCACGACCATCAAGACCAACGGTGAGAATGCTGATTACACAAAGCTTGCTTTATTTCCTTTCACGCTTAGGGATAAGGCCAAAAAATGGTTGGGATCTTTACCTAGGGACTCTGTTAGGACTTGGAGGGATTTGTCCAAATTGTTTTTGACCAGATTTTTCCCTCACAAGAGGACAGCCAAGGTAAGACAAGACCTGACCAGTTTTAGGCAGATTTTTGATGAACCCCTGAATGAAGCGTGGGAAAGGTTTAGAGAATTGCAGTACTCCTGTCCCCACCACGGTTTACCCGATTGGCTTTTAATTCAAACGTTTTACGACGGCCTGAATGAGAGCACTCGTGCTTACGTGGACGCTGTTGCGGGAGGCGCGTTGATGTCAAGGGAGCCTTTAGAGGCTATGAGCTTGATAGACGACATGGCGCAGAACCAGCAGTGGTCCGGCCGCGACACGTCACGCCCACGAGGAGGCCAAGGAGGTAACCAAGGAGGAGGCAAGTACGAGCTCGATCACATCACAGCTCTCACCGCCAAGATGGACGCCATGCAGCGGGCGATGGACAAGCTCAGTGTCAAGGCAGTCGAACAGCAACCTCAAGTCTGCGTCATGTGCGGAGACGAGAGGCACGCATACGAGCAATGCCCGCTGGTGCAACAAGACGAGGAGAGTGAGCAGGTCAACTCTCTGAACAACGAGCCATCCTTCTTCCCACGACCTCCCTTCAGCCGATCCTACTCCAAGGATCCGGTTGAGCAGCAGCACTGGAGGTCGAACCAGAACAACCCTGCGCCTTTCAACAACTCTTCGTTCAGACCGCCCTTCCACAACAACAGCTTCCAGAGGCCGCAAGTACAACAACAACAACAACTGGAACAATCGGACGAACAACAATGGAAACTACCCTCCTCAAAGCAACAACGATTGGAGAGCCCAAGCTTCGAGCAGCAGCAACAGCAACAATGGCAACAGGAACTTCTACCAGAACGCTTCCTTTCCCAATCAAGGCAACCGAGCAGCTCCCTCTGACCACTCAAAGTCATTTGCGCCTACCGAAGTGAACAACTTCACTCACGAGCAGGGCAAGATGAATCAGATGATGTGGGAGCAGATGCAGAGCATGAGCACTCAAATGGCTGCCCAAAGCAAGTTGCTGGAGCAGCTGAGCCAGATGGTCACCTCAAGCCACTCTCAACCCGGGAAGCTTCCGTCTCAACCCGAACCCAATCCAAGAGAAGAGGCTAAGGCGATCACTCTGAGAAGCGGGACCCAATACGACGAGCCACCGATGCCAAGCGAGGGCACAATTGATCCGATCCTTGATGCGACACCTGACGCGATCCTGACCCCTGTGTCGATTCCATCGAAAGAGGTTCATCCAGAACGAGCTGAGGTCACCCAACCTCAAGCGAGTGCAGACTGCACCAGCTCGGCAAGACCTGCACAACCTCCATCCGAAGCGTCAGGTGGTCAGAAGAAGAAAGGGGCCGAGAAACCACCTCCATACCGGCCACCTGTTCCATTCCCCCAAAGATTGGCTGAGACGAGACTGAACGAGCAATTCGCTAACTTCGCAAACGTCATCAAGCAGCTGCAGATCACCATTCCTTTCACCGATGCTCTGACCCAAATGCCCACCTATGCCAAGTTTCTGAAGGACATTCTTTCCAACAAGAGAAGCTTAGAGGGGCACGCGACAGTCAAGCTGACGGAGCAGTGCAGCGCAATTCTGAAAAGTGAGCTACCTCCCAAATTGGACGATCCTGGAAAGTTTTCCATCCCGTGCACCATTGGGAAGGCGACGATTAAGAAAGCCCTGTGTGATCTAGGAGCGAGCGTGAGTCTCATGCCACGCACCATCTATGATCGCATAGGAGTGGGGGAGCTCAAGCCCACGAGGATGACATTGCAGTTGGCGGATTCTTCAGTCCGACTTCCACTTGGTGTGGTGGAGGATCTGCCAGTTCAAGTCGGGAAGTTCTTCGTGCCCGTCGATTTCGTCGTCATGGAGATGGAAGAAGATAAGGAAGTCCCAATCATCTTGGGGCGACCTTTTCTGAGTACAGCTGGCGCGATAATTGACGTGAAGCAGGGCATCCTGACTTTGAACTTTGGAGGGGAGAAAGTGAAATTCCAAATCGACCGCGCCATGAGATATCCGTCACGATCCGAGACGTGTTTCCGAGTTGACAGGACAGAGGAGTACTTGGCTGATCTGGTCAAGGACTACTTTCTTGAACAAGTCAACAACTCGCTGCGCCAAGACGCTGAATTCCTCTCCAAGTTGCCAAGCGAGGCGAGCGAGTCGATTTGTGCTGCAGATGCGATTCCTGAGGATCTGGAGGATCAGACATCACACTCTGAGACGAGGAGTGGAGCGGAGCCTGCCAAGGCCGACATCTCGACAGCACACGAGTCAGATCACCCAGATACGACTCGTGTCAATGATCAGCCTGAGCGTCCGACTCCCTAACTCAAACCTCTTCCGACCAATCTCAGATACGAGTTCCTCGATCCGGAAAAGTCTTGTCCTGTGATCGTCAATGCGAGTCTAAATCCCGATCAAACCGCCAAACTTCTGGAGAAGCTGAGATTTCACAAGGGCGCGATTGGGTACTCGATCAAGGACTTGAAAGGGATCAACCCAGCTATCTGCTCACACCGGATTCTTCTCGAGGATGATCACAAGCCGTCTGTGGAGCACCAGCGGCGACTCAACCCCAACCTGAAAGAGGTGGTGAAAAAGGAAATTCTCAAACTCCTGGATGCAGGCATCATCTATCCCATCTCTGACAGCAAGTGGGTGAGTCCCGTTCACGTGGTGCCCAAGAAGGGAGGCACGACAGTGGTGAGGAATGAAAAAGATGAGCTGGTCCCTACTCGTGTGGTATCTGGGTACCGCATGTGTATTGACTACAGGAAGCTCAACAATGCCACGCGCAAGGATCACTTCCCACTGCCGTTTGTCGACCAACTCCTTGAAAGGCTGGCAACTCATTCTCATTTTTGCTACCTCGACGGGTACTCAGGATTCTTTCAGATCCCCATTCACCCGAACGACCAAGACAAGACCACCTTCACATGTCCCTACGGTACATTCGCATACCGTAGGATGCCATTCGGTCTTTGCAATGCACCTGCCACCTTCCAAAGAGCCATGATGGCTATCTTCTCAGATTTCATTGAGAAAGAGGTTGAGGTCTTCATGGACGACTTCTCTGTCTATGGGACCAGCTTTGACTCATGTCTAGCCAACCTCTGCAAAATTCTGGAGAAGTGCGAAGAAGTCAACCTGATCCTCAACTGGGAGAAGTGTCACTTCATGGTCCAAGAAGGAGTTGTCCTTGGACATGTGGTGACCTCAAAAGGAATTGAGGTTGACAAAGCTAAGGTGGAGGTGATCGAGAAGCTGGAGATCCCAACAAATGTCAAAGCTGTGCGAAGCTTTCTGGGACACGCTGGCTTCTACCGCCGATTCATCAAGGACTTCTCGAAAATCGCGAAAACCATTGACCAACCTGCTCATCAAGGACTCTGATTTCATCTTCACGCAGGAGTGTGTCGATTCGTTTTGCCGATTGAAGGAAGCCCTTGTCTCAGCACCCATCCTGCAGCCTCCAGACTGGACCTTGCCATTTGAGTTGATGTGCGATGCGAGTGATTACGCCGTGGGAGCGGTTCTTGGGCAGCGGAAGGAGAACAAGCCATGTGCTATCTACTACGCTAGCAAGGTGCTAGACCCTGCCCAGATGAACTACACAACAACCGAAAAGGAGCTTTTGGCTGTTGTGTTCGCTCTCGACAAGTTTAGATCCTATCTGGTTGGCTCCAAGATAGTGATCTACACTGACCACGCCGCACTCAAGTATCTGTTGAGCAAGCAGGATGCCAAACCTCGCCTGATTAGGTGGATCCTCCTCCTGCAGGAGTTTGATATCGAAATCAGGGACAAGAAAGGGGTCGAAAACACCGTGGCTGACCATCTGTCCCGGCTTCGCTGGGAAGATGAGGGCTCTTGTAGCCTGCCAATTGATGACTCATTCCCTGATGACCAATTCCATTCGATTTCTGCCATGGAGGAGATCCACTCGGTTGGTACACCGATGCACGCGACTCATGCTGTGCAAGATCGGACGTTCCATGCAACTGACCGAGTGAACACCAAGTCGGCGCCCTGGTATGCAGACATTGCGAACTTTCTCGCCTCAGGAGTACTTCCTCCTACCATGTCATACCAGCAGAAGAAGAAGCTTCGATCGGACGCCAAGTTCTACTTCTGGGACGACCCCTACCTCTTCAAGATTGGCGTTGATGGCATCTACAGACGTTGCGTGCCATACGACGAGACGCGCTCCATTCTTGAGCACTGCCACTCCTCAGCCTACGGAGGACACGCTTCATTCTCCAAGACTGCTTCAAAGGTCCTGCAATCCGGCTTCTTCTGGCCTTCACTTTTCAGAGATGCTAGGACCTTCGTCGCAGCTTGTGACAAGTGTCAGCGCACCGGGAACATCTCCAAGAGGAATGAGATGCCTCTCCACTCTATTCTAGAGGTAGACATCTTTGATGTCTGGGGCATTGACTTCATGGGACCGTTTCCACCTTCTTGTGGGAACGAGTACATCCTGGTGGCAGTTGACTACGTCTCCAAGTGGGTGGAGGCAGTGGCCTGCAAGAATGCGGACTCCAATGCAGTGAAAAGACTGTTCACTGACACCATCTTCCCTCGCTTTGGAGTTCCGAGAGCCGTCATCAGTGATGGTGGCAAACACTTCATCAACCGCCAGTTCGACAATCTCCTGAGTCGCCATGGAGTCACTCACAAGGTGACCACATCCTACCATCCTCAAGCCAACGGTCAAGCCGAGATTTCCAACAGAGAGATCAAGTCTATCTTGGAGAAGACCGTGGCTAGAACGAGAAAGGATTGGTCACTCAAGCTGAGTGACGCACTTTGGGCCTACCGTACAGCCTTCAAAACTCCGATTGGGATGAGCCCTTTCAAATTGGTGTACGGAAAGTCCTGCCACTTGCCCGTGGAGCTTGAGCACAAGGCATACTGGGCCACACGGGCCATCAACATGGACTTGCTCTCAGCTGGAGAGAAACGCATCCTTGACTTGCATGAGTTAGAGGAGATGCGTCTCAATGCCTACGAGAACGCGAGAATCTACAAGGAAAGGACAAAACAGGTTCACGACAAACGCATCATGCCTCGTGAGTTCCATGAGGGAGACCTGGTCCTCTTGTTCAATTCTCGACTTAGGCTCTTTCCAGGGAAGCTGAAGTCCCGGTGGTCCGGTCCATTCCGGGTGAGGGCAGTGTTCCCATTTGGCACTGTGGAGTTGGAAAACAAGGAGGGGCAGACTTTCAAAGTCAATGGTCAGCGTCTCAAGCACTACATTGCTGATCATCCCCAAGAAATGCGAGTGAGCTTGGATCTCTCCGATCCATCTCCAACCAAAGCCTGAAGAGAGAAGGTCGAGCTCGAGACCTAAAACGAGCGCTCCTTGGGAGGCAGCCCAAGCCATTTTTACCTGTTTTGCATCTTAGGAACAGATAGACATGCATTCATTCTCCTGCATTGTATCACGAGCGGCTTGAGAAGTCAAGAAAAAGAGAAACCACGACAATTTGAGGTTGGTGCGGCTAGGCCATACCACATTGGTACGGCCTGAAAATTGAAAGGTTGGTACGGCCCGTACCAATTTGGTACGACCAGGCCGTACCTAGGTCAGAGACGCGAACCGACGCATTAACTGCCGCCTTTTTCTTTTTAAACCCCCCCCCGTACCCGCACCCCTTCCCCTTTCTTCCCAACCGCACCTCTCTCCCTCTCTCTTCTTTCTCTTCTCTCCTTCTCCGTTTTCTCTCCCTCTCCACTCCCTCTTCCTCTCATACCTCTCCTTCCACCCTAACCGAGCACAAGGAGCACCGGCGCACCACCAGCCCCTCTTCGGTCCGACCCGCACCACCCCACTTGGTCCGACCCGCACCACGTCCTTGCTCTAGGTTGGTACGTTTTTGTTCTCTCCATTTTTCTTGCATTTTTTCTCTATTCTTCTCTCGGTTCTGCCCCATTCCTGTCAAACCCTAGCCTGGTACGGCCCACCCGTACCAGGTAGGTACGGCCCGTACCGGCCTCTCTGACCTGACACCAAACCTGTACCAGTTTAGTACCAACTAACCCTTGCCAGTCCATTTCTGTGTTGTGTAATCACTTTGTCTGGTTTAGGAGTTACTTGGTAGCAAGAAATTCCCAATTCTGTCACTGGTACCAGTTGGTGCGGCCCTTACCAGCCAACACCAAAACCCCTAAGTTAGGTACGGCCCGTACCAGCCTGTGCGGCTAGGCCGTACCTACCTAGGTCAGGCCAGGCCGTACCAACTAGGTCAGACCAGGCCGTACCTACCCAGTCGGACCCTTACCACCCAACGCCACAAACGTCTGAGAGAGATGAGTCGACATTCCTCTCGCTCCGCCGCACCCTCTGACGACACCTCCATTCCTTCCGCCACTGGCCCGACAGCCGACGTCCCTCCTGCTACTGCACCTACGTCTTCTCATCACTCCCACCGGAGTGCGTCTAGGAGTGGTTCGAGAGCATCTCGCCACTCCCGGGAGAGTGTAGCCAGGTCTGGGTCTCGCCAGAGTACTTCCCTTCGGGACGCTGTCGAGCCCATTTACTACGAGGGAGAGACCACCTCCAGTGGGCATCAGTCAGGCTATCGGAGCCCACAGGAGAGCCCATCCTACCATCCATCTGGAGACCAGGACCAGGGCTCTGACGAGGCCTCTGACCAGGCCTCCGCCCAGGGCTCCGTTCCCGGCTCCGACCACAGCTCCGACCCCAGCTCTGACCACGCCTCTGACTCCATGGGCACCGATACGGCCCTCTCTGATGCCACCCAGCGTGCCGACGCATACGCCGAGCGATACTTCCTCATTACGACCCGTCGGCAGCTCAAGAACTTCGAACATCTGCTGAAGAAGAAGATCAACAACACGAGGATTGTTGATTTCTCCGCTCTTCAGACGCTGGGACTGGAGGATGAGTTCCGCCGCATCACCACCCGGATCGGGATCACTCCAGCCTTCTGGATGATCGCCCAGAGGGGTTACAAGAATCTCACCATGGAGTTTCTTTCCTCTCTGGAGCTCAAGTACTCGCGGAACGACAACCCGTTCATCAGGTTCCGCATGCTGAGTGAGACCCACCGAGTATGGCTGTCTGACTTGAGGGAGTGGTTTGGCTTTGCGCCGAACCCAACTACTGACTCCCTCTCTTTCTCTGGGGACTTGGAGCGCGACAGCTTCTGGGCGCTGATCTCTGGCGCCCCTGCCGGGTCAGCTTTCAACAAGGAGTACAAGCAGCTCAATGTCCCACATCCAGTCATCCGGGTCCTGCTGCGTATCCTCGGTTGCACCATCTTTGCGCGTGGCGAGACGTTCGCCCGCGCCAATGTTGAGGATCTGCAGCTGGTGGATCATATGCTGCGCCCCGACAGCTCTCTCGAGCGGCCCGATCTGATGCTCGCCATGATCCACCACTGGATCGACATCCAGAGGCAGCCCAAGCCGGGTGGCGTTGTCTACATCTCGGCCTATGTCACTCTGATCGCCGAGCGCTTACACCTCCAGATTATCGGCGACGAGGAGTGCAGGAGCTCCCGATCTCTCTCTCTCTCTCAGTTCTGCACCTACAAGTTCATCGAGCAGGCAGCAGGCCGCGATGGGCGTGGTGCTTGGGCTTGGCGCATGCCTGACCAGCGGACCATCTATATCATGCCTTTCCCGGTCACTCTCTCCTTCACTGACCGGAGCACTTGGTTATTTCGCCGTCCGCCCCGCGTGCAGCCTGCCCCTGAGGTCCCACCTCCCCCACCTCCACCTCCTCCACCACCACCGCAGGGCGATGAGGATATGATTGATGCCACCACCTCTCCACTCCAGACTCAGCAGGCACAGCCGCCTCCTCTTTCTCCTCATGTTCACCCATTCCCCAGCCAGGCTCCCCCCTTCTCCGAGCAGGTACATCCTTCCCCCTTTGGTGCAGGTACCTCACTCTTTGGAGCTGGGCCCACCACGTACCAGACCGACCCATCCACCTCCACCTTCGCTGCCGGCCCCTCCACCTCCTACAGTCGACCAGTGTATCCCCCTCCTGTCACTGAGCCCACCATCCAGGATGTCTACCACCTGATGTACGGCATGCGTCAGGAGCAGGGTGTTGCACTATACGAGCAGGGCGCCACACTCCGTGCACAGGGCGCCACACTCCAGGATCTCACGCAGCGAGTCACTGGGATAGAGGAGCGGTTTAGCGACTGGCTCTGGTACGACCACCCCGAGGGCTGATCAGGTTCGCTCTCTTTTCCCCGAGCTTCTTTTATCTCTTTTATCTCGTAGTCTTGAAGCATTGAGGACAATGCTCAGGCTAAGCTTGGGGGGATGACATTTGCATGTAGGTCATGTTTACTTTACTGTTATTTTCCTTGCATTTTTTCGTATTTTCGTGCATTGTTAGGTGAAGATTTGCGTGATTTGCTAGAATTGAGAATAACTTTGAAACAATTTAGTTGTGATTAGGATAGACCTGAGTGAATTGGAACTAACCCACAATTGGTTATTGAACTACTTAGGTTGAGATGTTTTTAATAATGGAAAAGATGAAACAAACTTAGAATTGAATCGAACGAGATTAGTCGAAAAAACTGAATTGTGCCTTTAGGAATTGTGATTTTTAAATTAAGAAAGTTTGGAATATCCATTGGTATGAATGAATACCAATAGATGTGTGTATTCATGGTATGAGCAAGCCAAAAAGAAAAGAAAAAGAAAAAAAAAAAAAAAGAGAGAAAACAAGAAAACAAAAGAGAAAAGATGGAGAAAATAAGAGTACTGGCAATAAGCCTCGAATGGGCGCCTTTGAGCTCGTCTCCCAATTAGAAATAAAGAAAGAAAATTTTGCTCATATCAACACACTTCGTTCGCAACTTTCTTACCCTTAAGCTTGATTCAAGCTTGGGGGAGGGCAAATGAAAAGAAAAATCACCTTGAATAAAAGCACTGACTCGGAAAAAGAATGAAATTGTTTCGATCAAACCTAAGTAATTAATCTTTCCATTGTTAGAAGCATATCAAAATAAGAAGTTCAATTGACTAATTGGTGGAGTGAATCAAGGTTTATAAAGGGATGTTTGAATTGCAACCGAATCGATTCTAGAAATTCTTGATTATAGCAGACTCACGTAGGTTTTCACATTTAGACTTGTATCCGCATTTAGATTTAGTTGTCCAGCACTTTTACCCGAGTTTGAAACTTTTTGCTTGAGGACAAGCAAAGGTTCAGCTTGGGGGAATTTGATACCTCGCATATTTAGTCTATTTTAGGCCTGTTTTAGTACCAGATTCGTGCCCTAATTCACCAGAATCATGTGCATTTCATCGATATATGTTTAGAATTTGGTACTGCTGAGTGTTTGTTTGTTTTCTGCAGGTTTGGAGCAAAACACACGAAGAAATGGCGATTCAGATGATGAGGTACGACCCTTACCAGGCTTGGTACGGGTCTCACCAGACTTAGCCGTTTTCAGCTCATCACGCCTGGTACGGCCAGGCCGTACCAATTTGGTACGGGCCGTACTTAAAGGCGGCCTGACAGATTCAAATTTTGGCAGAGGCTATTTAAAGCGGGAGAACTCTCCAATTTCGACATCTATTCCATTCCAGATCCATTTGAGAGCACAGTAAGAGAGAGAAAGAGAGCTAAGGAGCTAGAAGCAAGAAGGAAGAAAGAGGAAAGAGGCGAAACTCGACGGATCTAGCTTCCTCCTCTCGATCCCTTCGATCCATGGCTATCTCTCTCTCTCTTTTATTGTATTTTTAGATCTGATTATGTGCTGTGAGTAGTTCTTTTAGTTTCTAGGGTTAGAGATTGATTCTTGATTTGTTTTGACTTTCTTTGACTTGTATCTTGTATGAACTCTTTAGTTTGATTGATTGTGATCTTCTTTGTTATCTTTTGCTTTGCTTGCTGTGATTGTTGTATGATGTGCCTCTAGGTTTAGATCGAACCTATCAAGGTCATGTGATCATCTCAATCTCTCATCCAAATCAAATGCTTAGGGTAGAATAGTTCGAATTGAAGCCGAAATGTTGAATTCTCCTCTAATCGACAGATTAGAGGGTGCCTTAGACCTCCAATCAACCAGCTAGGGTAGATCTGTACCAACACACGAGAGTTGAGGTGTAGAAACCCTAAAAGGCAATCAATTGCATTCCAACCTAGATCTTGATCCAACAAACGATGGTTGAGGGTTAGGAACCTTAGGTATGGTCTATTGAACCTTTCTAAAGAGTTTAGCACAAGGTACCAGCAAAGGAATGCATTCACTCGAACTGGTAGGTTCTGTTCTGGGAAGCCAGTACGGGTCTTACCAGGGTGGTACGGCCTTGCCTTACCAAGTGAAGTACGGCCAAGCCGTACCAACTTGGTACGGGCCGTACCACTAGAAGCAGATCAGAGATGAAGTCTGAAACCCTGGAAACGCCTTTTATCCATAATCAAAACACAATTTGCATTTCTTCCAATCATTTTATTACATCTAATTGAACTGTTTGAATTGTTTGATTTGACCCTTTAGGAAATTAAATACCAAACCAAACCTTTTCCACTTCTAGTTTTTAATCGAGTTAGGTAGATTCTAACCTAGTAATTGTCCGTCCCTGAGGATCGATACCCGATTATACTACACGATAGGGGTTGTGCACTTGCATCCCTTACTCGTGGAGTGTTAACGCGGTTTTAAAAGGTACGCCCTCAAGCGTACCGAAACTTGCGTTGCGTTCTGCGCGCATCAATAAGTTTGTTTCGTGTACTGGTAAGGCTACCACTTCGTCTGCTGTGACTGATCCAGATCAGGCAAACTCTGATGATGACTTTGTGCCATGCACTTTCAAGGCTCGTTGTAAGAAGTAGATTTTTTAGGAATTTATGTTGTAGAATTTTTAAGAATTTATGTCATAGACTTTATTTCATTAGTTTTGTGTTTGTTTATATTTTATGTTGTTAGTTTTTGTATACGTAATTAAGTAATAAAAATAACAAAAATGAAGCATATAAAATAATCGAGGCAAATAAAAAATTGCATATTTCACAAACTACCAATTAGAATAGTTCACAATATACATCTAAAATAGTTCATAACATAATTTAACAAAACTTGGTAATCAGCGACGACGGCCGAACAAACTCAAAATACGACGTCTGGGTCTGGGTTCAGTTGGTTGTGCGACACTACCGGATGTCTCTCCATGGCTACTACCGGTTCCTGGGCTTTCATGAGTGCGGCGGCTACTACCGGTTCCTGGGCTTTCATGAGTGCGGTGACTACTACCGGTAGCCTCAGCAACAACTCTAGCATTTTCTCTTTCGTTGGCTTCGTTAATGGCATCTGCATTGCATTCCAGTTGAAATAAAATCAAAATAAAATATAAGTAAACAAATAAAATATAAGTAAACAAATAAAATATAAGTGAATAAATAAAATCAACCGTACCTGCTCGCTGCCTGTCAGTTGTTGAACGGCGGGCCTGAGGTCCCATTCGCCTACCATTACTTGACGCTTGTGGGGTCTTCTTTCTTCTCTGATCCACTCGCTTGCGGGACAGACTCTATCACCAACATAGGGCGGCCACTGATACTGGTTGGGATAAGAATGGAAAGATGCACCCCAAGTACTCGCAAGGTAATCGGTACGGTACATGTCAACGACATAATCATCCTCAGAGAAGTTTCTCTCTCGGCACACCGCCATAACATGAGAACAAGGTAGGTGGACCAACTGGATTCCTTGGCAAGTGCATGTTACAGTATTGTCAGGTGCAAAAATAACAACATACTTGAACATCCTTTTCACAAACTCCATAGTCCCATCCGGTCTACGGCCGGTTGGAGCAAACTCATCTGGACAGTGCACTTCGAATTCCATTTGGTTATCCCCGTACGGGACAACTCTCATAGCTGCACCTTTCTCCCTATGTTTCCTTAGTTTTCCCAATTCTGAATGTATCTGCAACCCATTTTCCAGATCCGCAGTTCTTGTGTAGGTTGTCTGTAACATGTTGCATACACAGCCTGTGCACACAATCGCCGTTCGCTGTCGACCACCCGAAATCTGGGCGATCAAAAACATATTTGATTCCTTTGTGCTGGTCTGATATGACACAAAAGAACCGGTCGCCAACCACTTGTCTTCTTACGAACCTCATGAAAAATCTCCAGTTTTCCCCGTCCTCCTTCTCAACAATTGCAAAGGCCAAAGGCAACAACTGGTTTTCAGCATCATATGCACATGCGATCAGCAGTCTCCCGTCGTAACGGCCAGACATGAAGCATGCATCCACAGTGATTACCGGTCTAATGTATGGCACAGCTTGAATACATGGACCGAACGCCCATGCTATGGCCTTCAATTGCAACGCGTTGTCGACAGTCGGTACGCTTATATTCTAACATTCAAAGATAGTGCCGGGATTTGTACTTACTATGGCCTGCAGCAATGGTGCAAGCAAGTTGTATGAACCATGCCAGCTACCGAACATTCGGCAAATCGCAAGTTCATGCCCTCTCCACAACCTGTTGTATTTTGGCACGACATGCTTGTAAACGCGTCTGACATGTCTAGCGACCTCCTTAAGGCTCATCAATGGGTCCTCCTTAACGCATTCTCAATTACATCGGCAATAAGTGAAGCCGTAAGATTTGCATGGTCTTTCCTTGATGACGCAGCCTTGCATGTGTGAGTTGGTTCACACTTCTTAATAATCATGCCTCGCCCTTACCCACAGGGGTTGCATAGAGACGGAAGTGGCAATGCGTTTCGTCAGCACAAACAATTACTAACCTTCTTCGGTCCCTTTTTTCAGTTATGCACTCCCAGTTGCCGTGAACATGGACCTCATGTATTTTCTTCACAAGTTCATCTATGTTGGTGTAAACCTGCTGCGGAGCAAGCTCTTGACTGTACCTGACACGCGACCCAAAAAATGAGATGTCTGCCTCTTCAAAAGCAGTGGTATCGTTGAATGTGGGGCACGGATGCCTATCTGTCTGACCTCTAATCGGAAATCTGTCTTACTTAGGTAAATAATCTCCATCACCTTCTGACAGGTGATCAGAATCCCAATCCCCTTCCCATTCGTCACCTGTTTCCAAATTTCTTTGTGGTACGGCATCGAGCTCAGCATCAAGGTCAAGGTCTCTCCAGGTAGCAATGGGTGACACTAAAGGTTTTGATGGTGGTACAGATGGAAATCTGGGTTGGATTGGGGTTTCAGGAGGAGGTGGTTGATATGTCTATATTTCATCTATTATTTCGTCTTGTTTCCAGACCAGACTTTATGATTTTGACCACTAAATTGCATAGTTTATATTGAAAATCAATAGAATATGGTACTGCTGCTGTTTCATGGTTGAATTGCAGGAAATAAGCGAAAAACAGGCAAAAAGGCAGAGTTCTGACTTCCCCCACGCGACCCGCGTCCCACATGACGCGGGTAGCATCATAGCCAGACGCGACCTCAGACGCGGCCCTTATTGCGCGCAGCATTTCCACCTGACGCGGGTCGCATGGAAACTCATGCGGGTCGCGTCGAGTTAACTGAGCCAGGCCCAATTGAGGCCCACGAAGGAAACTATTTATACAGAAGGCCTGGCAACAGAAGGGAGAATCCATTAATCCACGATTTTCACCAGAGAGAGTTCAGATCCGAATTTGAAGCGAAGGCCTGGGCGCCTGAGGCGATCTGAAGAGGAGAGAGCTGATCTGGAGCTGAAGAGGAGGCGATTTGGAGAAGAAGACTCAATCTGAAGCTTCAATCCCCTTCACTACCTCTTCTCTCACTATGATTTGCTTTCTTTCTCTCTCTCTTGTTTTGATTTATTTGATGTCTGAGTAGATACTGTAGTTTCGAGGGTTTGGATTTGTAGTCTGATACTTTGTTTGATGATGCATATGGATTGATTCTTATCGTTATTTCGTGTTTCTTTGATTCTTGTATTATTTGTGATTGCTTGATCGGAATTGTTTGATTCTTGATTGCTTACTGTTGAATGCCTTTGGCATTTCTTCTTGTACCAAAGGCTTGACGTTTCTTGCAATTTAGGTTAAGTACTTGAGGTAGGTCTGAGAACCGAAAGGTGAGGTCAATGAGTAGCCGAAAGGTGAAAGTTTCTACTTGCTCTTGCTCAGCTTGTGGATACCTTTAGTAAACAGAATTGAGAACTTAGGTTTAGATCAAACAGCTTGATTAAACCTGAGAAGGTGAAATTGCAATTCCAAACCAGGTCTGCTAAGCCAACACACGAAAGTTGAGGTTCAGTGACACTAGGTACGGTCAATCTAGCCTTACACGACTTAAATAATAAGTTTCTGACATGTGCAGACTCAGCTCAGTGGACCATGCGGGTCGCGTGAGTTAGCACGTGGGTCGCATCACGAGGGTCGCAAGCCACAGCTTGCGGGTCGCGTGCCAGGTTCAGGGCGCTTAAGGCCAAGCGAGTCGCATGCGAGAGCATGCGGGTCGCGTGGCAGGTCCTGAGCAGCAAAGTTGAAGATGAAATCTGAAACCCTTGAAACACCCTTTTATACCATAGTACAAATACAAACATTTAGTTGATTCATTACTTGTTCATACATTGCTCATACGATTGTTCATTCATTCTTTCATTTCATTTGATTTGTTCATACACCTTAGGATTAGACAAACAAACCCCAAACATTCAAACTTCTAGTACCTAACTAGGAATAGTTTAGATTCAGAAAATAAACCGTCCCTGTGGATCGACACCCGATCTAACTACACGACAGGATCGTACACTTGCGATCTTCGTCAAGAGTTGAATAGGGTTTAAACTCTATAGCTTAGGCTGTAGTGAAGCTCTGTACCTCTCATTTGAGAGCGAACAGTGGTGGTGGTGGTAGATCGGTGGTAAAATCAGGTACATAATTCTCATAAACGGGTGATACGGGCGGTTCATAACTCGAGTGGCGGGGGTTGTCATACCTCGAGGGGCCAGGGTTGTCATAACTATAGTGACTCGAGTTGTCATAACTAGAGTGGCGGGGGTTGTCATACCTAGAGTGCTCATGACCCGAGTTGTCATAACCCGAGTGCTCATAACTTGAGCTGTCATAACTCGAGTGACGCGGGTTGTCATAGCCCGAGTGATCATAACCTCTATTTTCCCTAGATGTTCCAACCCCGGGTTCACGCTAAACTCTCCTAGAATATAAGTCAATTACCATTACCCCATGTGACTGAAAAGTGTTGTAAACACTCCTCCATAACGACTCATCTGTTATTGGATACCTGGTATAGTAAGGTCTACCACCACTTACTGTGTTAATTCGGGTAGCTAAATCTATATCACACCGGTTGGGGTTCACACCGATCTTTTCATACACTATTCCCTTCAATTCAACAAATGAGGTATTTTTATTTATCTCGAACCCGTAGGCTGCTTCCTTAGTGTATTGTGCTCCCTCCTCACCCCGGGTAAACTTCCCGCCCACATACAGTGCAACCAACATATTTCCGTTCTAGAATTACTGTTCTGGAATTACTGTTCTGGAAATACTGTTCTGGAATTACTGTGCGGAAATTACTGTGCTGAAATTACTGTGCTGGAATTACTGTACCGGAATTACTGTGCTGGAATTACTGTGTTGAAATTACTGTACCAGAATTACTGTGCACAATCGCCTCAAAATCGCCTCTCTTTCTCTCATTTCGGTTCTGGAATTTTTTTGGAATGGGGGAATGAATATTGTGCTCATCAGGAGAGAGAAAAACCCCTTTTATAGGGGTTTTATAGCGGACCGCCCAGCTGCTGGGCGGTCAGATCAGGGTAGTGGACCGCCCAGTCGCTGGGCGGTCAGGTGGGGAAAGAGGACCGCCCAGCTGACGGGCGGTTAGGGTAGAAATAAAAATAAATTTTGGGTGGGAGCAGATTTGATAATTTGTTTTTTTTTGGGGTATTAATAAAAATATCGGCCTTCTCCTCATTCTATTTTATTATTGATTTTTTTAGAACTATTTTGTTCATTGTGATTTGTGAGCTACTCAACTTAATTCCTAGTAACCATTTTGGGATATTAGCAAGTTGTTGATGTGCTAAACAAATCAAAACATATTTGTTAAGTAAGAACTTGCTAAAGAAAAATTAGAACAACATTGTAAAATTAAAATTGTGGATTTTTTTTATTTTTAAAATTCAAAATATGAGCTCCTTTAATTTAATTTCATATTATAAAATAGAATAGGATAACTTCAAATTATGTCTGTATTCTGCGTTAAGTTTTTGAATAATTATTTTAGTACCCGCACTGTATCCGCACTTCTATAACTGTAAGGTTGCGGTCCCCACAACTACCGATTTAACTAACAATGTTATCGGACCTTCCATTTTGAATTTCAAATGTTCATTTCTCTCCGATTTTTTCTTTTTCGAAGGCTCAGCCTTTCTTGATGCGATTTTAGGTCGATTTGGAGGCAATTTGGAGGTGATTTTTGAGGCGATTTCAAAACTAGAAGCGATTTCGTGTGGTTCTCACAAGTTTAATCGGTGATTTTGAAATGTGATCAGCTAGATTAATATTGTTTCTTTTCGATTTTGTTTTTGTTCTAGTGAATTAATAATGATATATCGTTTCGTTTCTATTTCATATACACAATCGTGTTTCAGTGTTGCTAGATTTTGAGATGTTTGTGATAATTTGATTTGTGAAGATGATGTAATTGTCCATTATGTGTTCAGATATAAATACTTGATAGTTCAGATATAAATACTTGATGTGTTCAGATATAAATACTTGATAATTGAGATATAAATACTTGATGTGTTAAAAAATAAATACTTGATGTGTTTAGATATAAATACTTGGTAGTTCAGATATAAATACTTGACGTGTTCAGATATAAATACTTGACGTGTTCAGAAATAAATAATTGGTAGTTCAGATATAAATACTTGACGTGTTCAGATATAAATACTTGACGTGTTCAGAAATAAATACTTGGTAGTTCAGATATAAATACTTGATGTGTTCAGATATAAATACTTGTTCTATTCAGATACAAAATTCATTTTAATAAAGTGGCAGTTACAATTTAAAGTTAAAAAAAAATTAACAACAATAAATTATTAAAAATAACGTTATATGGTTTAAATTATTTATTTGAAAAAAATATATAATAAACTTCCGATGGGCTGATTATTATATATGAATTCATATAAACCATAGAGAATACTAACATATTACAATTAGTGCAACATATATACATATTGCCTTTTGTACACATGCAATCCTATGTGATCTATAATAACATATACTCCTCAAGAGCCAATACAATGTTTGTATAAAAGTTATGTCCTTACCACTTAGTAACCATGCGATCAAGGTTTGGCCCAATTTTCGTAAAGTTGGGCTCATGTTGCCAAAACTCTTGGTTATGATCTAGTTTGGACCAAAATTTCACACAAACTAGTTGTATTAGATCCAACATATAAAAAAAGAGTGCCCATGTGATCCATGACATGATGCCTCTTGGTTAAAGGTCTCCAACATTTAAACTCCAATACTTTTTTAAGATTCTTATTCATCCAACGTAATATAGATATAAATACTTTAGTTCGTAAGTATAAATACCACACCCTTATAGTTATAAATACTTTGTTTCGTAAGTATAAATATCACAAGAATAGATATATAAATATTACCCGCACATAAGCTAAGTCAACATTTTTATGTCAACATTTTTTGTTGATAATTTTAGTGGTCCCCACATGCCGTTTGAGTGGTCCCCAAATGTGGGTACGAAGCGAGAATTTTTCAAAGAGGAGGGATCCACTTACAACAAATTTGAGTTACAACAAAGTTACAACATTTATTTTTTTCATTTTCAAAGTCCAAATCGTTGATCCAACCGTTCAACATGATCATCTAAATAAAATGTACTTGCAGATCAAATTTTATATTTTTTTGAATTTTTTTACTATTTATTAAGTATTTTACAAAAAATAGCCATACTTAGACCATTGAATTTTGTACCCATCTTAATAAATAGTAAAAAAATTCAAAAAAATATAAAATTTGATCTGCAAGTACATTTTATTTAGATAATCATGTTGAACGGTTGGATCGACGATTTGGACTTTGAAAATGAAAAAAATGAATGTTGTAACTTTGTTGTAACTCAAATTTGTTGTAAGTGGATCCCTCCTCTTTTTCAAAAAAAGGTGCGGGTACAATTATTTAAGGAAAAATTATATATCATATATGTAGTTCATTGTATAGATATAAATACTTGTCTTGTATAGATATAAATACTTCACAATATTACTATTAATACTTCTAAAACAAAATTACAGTTTTAGAATGGTTGTGTGGTCCCCTAATGCAGGTACGACGCGAGAATTTTTCCAAAAAGGGTGCAGGTACGGTTATTTAAGGAAAATTCATATATCATATATGTAGTTCATTGTATAAATATAAATACTTGTCTTGTATAGATATAAATACTTCACAATGTTACTATTAATACTTGTTAAACAAAATTACAGTTTTGAAATGGTTGCGGTCCCCACAAACAGTTATGACAGTTTAGGTGCGGGTACAGTGCGGGTACTCATATCAGCTTCCTAAGTTTTTAACCTTTGATATTTGAATGGTCGATGTCAGCCATTCAATGCAATTTATATATTGAAATCAGGAGAAAAATATCAAGTGATTTGTTTACTTTATAACCAGTGGAAACTTTAAAGCTGATGTTTACCTTAACAAGAAACTAACCTAAAATAATACAAGTAATAAATAAGTAGCTTCAATATCAGACCTGAATATACGTTGTCTTGCTCAGAGTAGGCACTGGTTCTTAACAAAAAAAAATTGGTGCCTATTGTAAATATAGAGATCCGCTATAAGATTCGTGCCATAATTAAAAAACGATCTAAATTTAGTAATTATATCCTCAGGTAACCTGAGTGGATACAGATTCCATCTCCTCCCCAGACAAGCACATCCTAGCCGGTTATTGATTCGATCTTCACACAACAATTTGCTTCTTGTATCGATGAATTAGAAGAGAGGTTAACCGGCAACCGTATCCGGAAACAACAATTAGTGGATATTGGTTCTATCAGTGCACAACAAGCTAGCAAATGATTGGGAATTCAGTGGTATGCTGGGATTTGTTAAGAGCTGCACCTTACATCGACGTACCAATAGGTACGTTCCAGAGGTGATTGCTATATATGATCATTACTATATCTGTATCGAAGAGATGCGACAAAGTGTTTGGATCATTGTGCAATGTCTTAATCAAATGTCTAGTAACATGATCAAAGCCGATGATGGGAAGCTCTGTCCTGCATTAAGATCTCGAATGAAACTATCTATGAAATCCTTAATTAATTAACATTTCAAACTTTATACAGAAGATATTATGTACTAGCTTCTTTCATAATCCAAAATTCGTTGATAATTAGTGTTTTACAAGTTAATTAGGCTCTTTTTCGAGATGCTATAATATCAGGATACTTTTTTGAAATCATAAAGGCGAATTAATAATTTTGCAAATGGACTGCTTTTACTTGCAAAATGCTAAAATGTGCATATACTATAATAGGAAATTAGTTTTTTTTTTTTTTTTTATGTTAAGTGATGCTTCATCTTAAATTCATGCCAGAATATATGTTTACAAAAAGCTTAATTTGAATACAAATCGTGACAAATATGGAGTCCTAAATTAATATCACAGTTAAGAACCAACTCTTAGTAAAATTTCTCCGTGTAGTACATCAAAAGAACAATTAATATTAACAATATTGTAAGAAACATATATTAATTCTTTAGTTGGGAACTAGGGATGGGACGAGGGGGAACCTGAGAACACATCAGAACCGTCTAGTATCAGCCTGATTTAAAATCTGACCGTCCGATCAAATCGGAGAGACTCCCTCGCAGGATTGGTTAATATGTTATTAGTATTTTTGTATGGATGAGTAATAGAATGTCTTGGATGAGTAATAGCATGTCTTCTTTCAAAAATTATAATTGAATTAGCACTACAAGACATGCTATGCGCTGAGAAGTCAGGCACATTCCAACATAAGAAAAACACTAAATAATAAGTGAATCTATAGATTAAGTTTTTGTATGGATGAGTAAATTATGCGCTGAGAAGTCAGGCACAACATTTCTATAGATTCACTTAGTTTCATGAAATGTAAAGTGTAATAAAAATCATATTGCAAATGTTTAAAGAGATCAAGAGAAAGACTAGAATCTAACTCTTTACATGTGAGCTATCAATTGATTTAATAATAAAAAAAAAACTAGCAATTGATTAGCATATTCCAGTTCTAACCTCCAGTAATAAAAGCATCAGTGAAGGGTCCAGTTGTTACCAGTATCAGGTTTCTCTTAACAGTATCTTGTCAGTACAGCACCTATCATCTCATTTACTCAACTTCATTTTTATCAATATATAAATCTTTTGAGAAAACATTATATCAGAAATAAATGATTTTCTAATGCTTCATGAAAAAATCGACAAGATCATGTAGTGACCTAAGAGAAGAACCTTTCTCGCCGCTGTCTCCGTTCGCCATGGCATTCTTTATAATCTCTTTGCAAACAGAAGCTTTGCTTCTCATCTCCTTTCCTTTTTCGCCATTTATCACCTCCTTCACCACTCTCTCAACCTCTCTGCTCTCTAATTCGCACTCGATCCCTCTATTGATTTCTACAAGTACTCCCAATTCCTCCTCTAACATCTTAGCATTGAAAAATTGCTCGGCCCCTAATGGCCACCCGATCAACGGCACGCCTCGGCTCAGACTCTCTAATACCGAGTTCCATCCACAATGACTCAAAAATGCACCGGTCGACTTGTGTGTCAGTATCTCCAGTTGAGGGGCCCACCTCCATACCAGTAACCCTTGTTTTGTACCAGTCATTCTTTCAATGAATCCTTGAGGCAACCATTTCTGCATCTGTTGTTTCTCATCAAATTCATCGATCTCTCCCGCTTCGTATTTCTCGGCACCAATTGGTGGCCTTATTACCCATACAAATGGGATTCTAGAGGATTCCAATCCTTCGGCAAGTGCGAGCATATGACCCACTGCTATGGTATTTTGTGACCCGAAACAAATGTAAATCACTGAATGTTTTGCTTGCATGTCAAGCCATTGTAAACACGCTTCACGGTTAATACCAAGTTTCTTACCGGCTCTCTGGTACGACTTCTCTTCTCCCAAAGGTACAAGAGGCCCAATCGTATAGATCATGCTTATGCCGGTGACATTGTACAACACCTTAAGACCCAGAGGTTCAATCTCTTTGACAGTATTACAGATCATGAGATCAGATTGCAAACTTAACCTTATTTGGCCGTTGAGAAACTTGAACGACTCATCGGTTTCTTCGGCAATTCGAGTGGCATATGACATCTGACTGCGATGCAGCCGAAACGAGTCAGGAAAACCCGGTACAGGGAAATACTCCTCATCGGTTTGTCTATGTGGCAAGTGAAGCCACAAGGACATATACGCAGCGGTGCCGAGGGCCCCACAAGTAGTGAACACTACATGAGGTATGGATAACTTCTTGGCTATAGGTACAGTCCAACAAAGAAAGACATCTGTGATCAAGTAGAGTTTCAAATTGGGATCTGTTCTGAGTTGATCTGTTATGAACTCCTCGAATTGTGGCTGGAGAGATCTAGAAGCGACGAGCACGTTGGCAAGATCTGAAGGGGAGGGGCATGAGTCGGTGTTTTCGACATGAGGCGGGAGGCCGTGTGCGGTGGGGTCAAAAGGGAGACTGTGGAGATGGATTTTGGAAGTGGAGGGGAGGAGGGGATGAAGGTTTTGGATGTTAACTGGAGTGCTAAGGAGAGTGATGGAAATGGAGGGGAATTGGTGGTGAGTGTGTTGTTCGAGTAATCTGGCGAGATCTAGGAAAGGGATGAGGTGGCCTTGAGCCAGGTATGGGAACAGAATTATGTTTCGAGAGGTGGCCATTCAAAGATTTGATTCTGCGAGAATATTTGGTTTGGATCCTCTTTTATTTCCTATGAAATTGAAGACAAAAGGAATTTGAATTGGTATATACTGAAATATATACATGAGTTTGAGGGAATGCAAATATACCAATTGAAGATAAGGGAATGCAAATATGCAATGCATCTCACTGTCTCACACCAGATTATTATTCAGAATAAATATCCTTTGTCCTTTTCAAATTTTAAGTTTGGACAAGCACATTTTCAAAACCTAATTTTCAATATTAAATTGTGATAATCTCACCCTATGCAAGTCTACGTTTGTTTGAAAAACCTGATGTAACGACTTGATGAAAATTAATTACAAAAATATCTTAAAATTATTCTAATTTTTAACATTTTTTCTTTAAGAGAATTAATGAGGCTGATTATCTGAGATAATATAACAATAATCACTTCATGAGTCGCTAATAATTTGTTAATGGATAATAAAAATAATTCGTACAAATAAACCACAGGAATTTTGAACTATGCCTGAGCAAGGGTTGAGCCCCGCTCAACCCTGTTTTTGCGTGGTAGCCTCCCAATAATCAAGGTTGAGAGAGGCTACCACGCAAAAACAAGAATACTTTTGTTTGAATCTGGACCGTTAAACAGAATTCGCACATAATATTGCTTCTTGAAACTTTGAAATTACGTATTTTGTCCTCTAAAATTCATAATATCATATTTACCCTTCAAAATTTCACAAACTCAGAAATTTATCCAATTTTTTTTATTAGTACTCATTTTAAATTTATAAATTACCCAATTTACCCTTCATTAAAAAATAAAATCCTTCTTCCTCCTCTCCCTCTCCCTCTCTGATCTAGTTTCCCTGATCTCTGCCACTCCAAAAACATGTAAAGTAAAAAATTAGATTTCTCTCTTACCATAAGTTGAAAGAAAAGTTTTTTTTTCTCCAATCTATGAGCTTGGCATCTAAATAATTTAATTCTATGTTTAATTAAAGAAAAGGTCGTAGCTAGATGTCAATTGAAACACAGAGATTAGATTGTCCATGTTTTAAGAAGTTTAAGAAATTGCAATAATCTTCATCCCTCATTAATTTAGTTTATTTACAAATCTTTAAAAGATTCGAAATTATAATTTAGGGACTTAAGGTGTAACTCGACCACAAGAAATTAGAAACAAAAAAGAACCTAATTAATGATTTTATTATATAACATTATCCCAATGTATTTCGGCCCGGCCTACATAAGGCCCAGTATGCTAATATCGATCTCAAGTCACCAAAATATTTCTTTTTGGATCTAGACCGTCCAATCAGAATCTGCACGACTATGAAAGCGTCCCCGAGCGTTTCAAGTAGGAATGCAAACGGATCGGATAGTGATAAAATCATATCTGTATCTGTTTTTATTTTTCGGATACAGATATAAATACGAATAAGATATTTGATGAATACGTACATATATGAATTGGATATCGAATATCTGAAAATATATACATAAAGTACAGTTATTGGAATATCAGATATCCGTATATAATTTTTGGATACGGATCCGGATACGATCAGATATTATCCGATTCGTTTGCACCCCTAGTTAGTTCCAGGCGTTCCACCTCCGGACAGGATTGGCCGGGATTCCAATCGGACGGTTCTGATCCAAACAGAAATGTATATGGATTCCTTCGATGGTAGTTGATTCTCATCTATTCTCCGCTTCCCTTGGCTATCCAGTCCCCCATCCCGCATCTCTGAATCTCAAGAGAAAGAGAGAAAGAGAGAAAGAGGAGTCATGGGATCCTGTTGCATGTTTATCGAGATACTCCTCGCCATCGTACTACCTCCTCTCGGCGTTTTTCTCCATTACGGCTGCTGCTCCGTAAGTCCCTTCCCATTACCCTCCCCTCCGATCTCCTCCTCTCCATTATAACTGGAGGCGGTTCTCTTTTCTTTAGGTTTGGTTGTGTAGGGTTACCGACTGATACCGACAGCCTGGATTTAGAGGGATGTCTCTAATTTTGTTTCCATCAAGTTTTAGGATAGTGATGTTGTTCAATGTTTAACCTGAAAATAAATGCCATTATTTGCTCCTGGTTTGGTGCCAAGGCAGATGGAATTCAGATCCAGTGCCATACCTGACCGGGTAGAATGAGATCTTAGTCGTCGGTTTTAATATGACACAAATCTCAAAACGGAACCCCTATATTCAAATAGGCACCAAATTGATTTTCGCCCAACTGTGAGTATTCCACTCAGTCCAGTAACTGGGGGGATACTCACTCAGGCCGAATCCTTATGCTCTACGGTACCACATATTGAGTAGAATAGTCCCAGCAGGGCCAAAGTCACCCAATTTTTTAGTTTAGATCTGGACCGTTAGATTGGAATCCGGCCGTCAGATTAAAGGGGCCCCGTGCTCTCCACCTCGGGCCGAATTGGTCCGGATTTTAAAACGGACAGTCCGGATCTTAAAAAATTGGGTTACTTTAGGGGATCCAAACTGAAAGTCACGTGGGTGCCAATTTAGAATATAGGGGGTCCGTTTTGAGATTCGTGTCAAATAAAAACGAACGGCTCAGATTTCATTCTACTTAGTGCGGTATTGCACTGGATCTGAATTCTACTATTGGAAGTTGGGACCATATCATATAGTGATGTCTTCATGAAAAGTACAGTTTGCACTCTGTACATCAATTTCAGTTGCAACTATACAAAAAAAACTATTAGGGAAAACGTATTTCAATGTCGTCACCATTAAAATTGTACCATTAAAAAAAAAAGCAAACTTTTCAGAGCAATGTGTATAATTAACTCTATTTTTCTGAAGGATTTCCATTTTGGAATATGTATCTGAAGTTCTGATATTAGAATTAGCTACTAATGTTACCAGATATCATCCTGAACTGATCAAAAGTGCTGTCAAATCCAGAGCTCGTTGACAAAAAAATGATAACCCGATTTCTGTTATGAAATTGTATTCAAAACAGCTACATAAATTGTGAATCAATGGTCATTCCAGGCTTTGTAGGTTGGCTTTACAAATAGAACCAACCTACGTAATACTTATTCTTCATATAGTGAGGCTATGGTAATATGCATATTACGGATCGATCCGTGCTATAGATCCATATATCGATTTTAAAGTTCAAACAGTCAATCTGAACTGTTAAACACAATCATCATATCAAAATGTTTATATTTTTTTTAGAATTTTTTTTACTATTTCTAGATAGGTAGAAAGTCGCTGCTTTAAGAATTTCCAAATCAAGCAATTTTCTACCTATCTAAAAAAAATAGTAATTTTTTTTACAAAAAATATAAAATTCTGCAATTACATTTCCATATGTAGACTATGTTGAGCGGTTCAGATCGACTATTTGAACTTAAGATACGAGTCTATAACGCGGACCATTGTGTAATATGCATATTGACATATCCTCACTCTTCTTCAATTATCCCGAGAATTACTGGGGCTATATGTAAATAAACAATTTCGCGAGGAATAATTTGTAATTAGTTTATTATAACACAATATAATCTGTTCTCCTCTTTGCAATTTACAGTGTGAGTTCTGCATATGCTTGCTACTGACATTACTAGGATATGTGCCTGGTATAATATACGCCATATATGTACTGGTAGCCGGACGGCCTGGTCGAACTCGCTACTACTACTACTACCACGGGGACTATATTGAACCTCTTGTGTAATTCAACAAATTCAAGAGGTACTTTTATAAATTTCTTGTTATTGTTTTGGTAACAAAATGTATTTATTGAAATTGGGGACTCCGGGGACATAAGATCTTGTTGTTATTATGTATTTAGTCAAATAAATGCTTCTGTATCAAATTTAAATTTGCAAATATTCTACTTTTCTTTTACATCTTTTTGCAAACTAATTCCGTGTGTTATAAGTCTCTGCAAAGTTGCCATTTGTTCATTAGCGCATTTAATAGGGGATAAAACCTGTTGTGCTGAATTGCACGAATCACTACATACAAATTTAGGATCCGTATCCTCCCATGTCCTTGACTCAAGCAAATTGAAATGGACGGCCTAGATTAATCCTATCTTTGCCAAACTCAATCCGGTGCCTATGGAGATTGTAGGGGGTCTGTTTTGAGATTCGTGCTATGTTATAAGAACCGTCCAATCATAATTTGCTTGAGTCAGGTAACGTGAGGTGATGTGAATTCACAAATTTAACCCTAAAACAAACTTACAAAGGTTTGCCCATTTAGACAATTAGATGACAAACTTTCCATCAGTTAGTGATCGTTTAATTGCAAAATTCCCAATCGGAAAACAAGTCTTAATTTTCTTTATATATTAGTTCATATATAAACTTTAGCCTTATAGAACAAACATTGTTTTATTTTTTATTTTTTTTAAAATAAGGAAGGGAGCAAGTACATACGAAAGAGAGATATTTGTGTAGGCTCCCATTGCAAATTTGCAATAGCTTAACATGTAAAATAGAAAAATAGAATTAGAAACTTACATGTAAAATAAAAACATATAACCGAATAAAGCTGGTTTCCATGCCAAGGTGCTTAGTTTTCATTGAGGCTTGAAACATGGAAAAGTAAATTATATATATATATAGCTGGCTAAATTGCTGCCGGCAGCATTCTGGCCAGCTGCTGCCGGGGGCAATTTGGTCATTTCCGGTGTTCAAACAACAAATCTGAACCGTTCAACGTGTTCTAAATATTAAAATCTACTTGGAGACCAAATTTTACATTTTTTGGAATTTTTTAGCTATTTATTAGGCCACTTTGAAATTGGCTGATCCGGGTGAACAGTGCACCAAAATTCTGGACCGTGTGATCTGGAATTTTCAAAGTGGCTTAATAAATAGTAAAAAAATTCCAAAAAATGTAAAATTTGGTCTCCAAGTAGATTTTAATATTTAGAACACGTTGAACGGTTCAGATTTGTTGTTTGAACACCGGAAATGACCAAATTGCCCCCGGCAGCAGCTGGCCAGAATGCTGCCGGCAGCAATTTAGCCAGTCCCTATATATATATATATATATATATATATATATATATATATATATATTTCCTCCTGCATTCGTCTCCCTTGTACCGGAGTGGGTCCTTTTGAAAAACATATAAAGCTCAAGGGCTGGTAAAAAAGCTCGTGGCTCACTCAAGATTGGTCCCAAAACGAGCGAGCCATGAATCACTTTTTTTAGCTCGAACACTAATTTTAGCTTGCTCAGGCTCGGTTGTTTTGGAAACGAGCACAAGCTACATCTAACTCGGCTCGTGGCTCGCTCGCTTTTGGCTCGGTTCGGAAACGAGTGAGCCACGAGCCAATTTTTTACTCGAACTCTAATGTTAGCTCTCTCGTGGCTCGCTCGCTTTGAAAACGAGCGAGCCACGAGCTCCCCCTAGCTCGGCTCGTTGCCAACTCTAGTGACATAATACATGCCATCGCAGTAAATTATTTCAGGTTAATTCTTTCGGTTAGATAATTAATGGCGACTGTCAGTGACCCGGTAAGTGCATCAAATATAGGGATTAATGTTTAATCCGATTAACTCGACAAAGTTGGCCAACCCAATCTCTTTTTGAAATGCCCCACTGGTTTTGTGCCCCATCATGCTCCAACATCGTTATCTCTATTTTAAAGTTTATACAGTCAATCCGAGCCGCTTGATATGATCTTCATATTAAAATGTGCTTGTATACAAAATTTTATATTTTTTGAAATTTTTTTGCTATTTTTTAAGATAGATATAAAATCATTGTTTTTAGAAGATTACGGACCATTCAAAAATAGTGATTTTGTAAATCTCTAAACAATTAGTTATAAAATTTAAAAATTTAAAAATTTGTTATCCAAGCACATTTTAGTATGAAGATCATGTTGAACGGTTCCGATCAATTAGTTAGACTTTGAAAATAGAGATAATAATGTTGGAGCATGATGTGACACAAAACCAATAAGACATTTTAATCCTACTCTCCAAAAATTGTCGAGTTAGAATTTAATTGATTAGGCATGGATTGGATTTTGAATAATCCGACAAATACATTTTGGATATGAATTCTGTAAATAAAAAGATCGAGTAAAACTCAATTTGATCATTGTACATTATTGTTTTATAGAGAAATTATTTATAGAAATAATGTGGATAGTCCAATTTTAATGATTTTCATTTTAATTGATTAGTCACATATCACTTTTCAAATTTGGACAAAGCGGTGACCACAATCTGGTTGAATTCGGATCCTCCCGGTACCGTAAAAGAGAATCTTTTAGAATTAGTGAATCCGGACCGTTCTTTTAACTTTGCACGAATTTCAAAGCACAAATAAAACTGGGTCCTGCACTATCCCGAATGGATATGAACCCCACTTTCAACATACTTGAAAGAAGCCGAAATTTTTATTAATAGAAAATAAAATAAAAAAATATCGACATTAAAGAATCTTTTCGTGGAATTTCGAGATGTAGCAAAAACGTGATAGTCCATATCACATCCCGAGAACGTTATGGACCATCACGTCCCGATAAGCAGAATACTGATTTAGCAGATTCAGGATTAAGCAGGCCGTTATGGTCTATCATGGCCAGAGTGAACCGAAAAAAAAAAAAAAAGGGGACATAATATATCAAAGTGAGAAGTTGAACTCATGTTCATAGCTAGCTCCCTCCCTTTTGTATATATTTCTTTGTAAACTGAAAACGGAAATTGTTGAGAGATAAAAAAGCAATCAGTTCTGTTTTCTTTTTACTTTTACTTTCATGATTTTGGATAGAAGAATAGACGGAGAAGAGAGGAAGAAAGTTAACGGTTACGGTGTTAATATTTAATGCAAGAAAAGGATCAATCATTCAATTGAACTAAAGTCAAGAATTCAAGGGGTTGTTTGAATCAATTGAAAGTCAGCAAGGATTTATTTGAACCAAACAGCTGGTCAGTTTTGAATATTAGAGCATCTATATCTTATGTCTCGGCAACTCAAATAATTTCTAATTTTTATATTTCTGAAATTAATTTTAGAGTTTCTATTAAACTATGTCAACAACAAATTAAAAAAACAGAAATAATTTGAGCCAATCATTTAATCAGTATGAAGTTTACTGCATATTTTCTAAATAAGAAACTCTTCCACATCCATGAAACTGGATTAAAAATTAACACATCAGATTAGAAACTATAATAGTACCAGAGATGTAGATGCTCTTATTCTCTTTTAAAGTAGGTCATTATTGACTCTTATAGAGATGGTTTAAATACTTCTATTTTTTATATTTTCATTCTGCCTTCATTTTTTAATTTTCTAATAATAATTTTTCAAATTTTTATATATCAAAATAAAGCCAGTAAATATGACCTATATTATTTTCTTTTTATGCATATAAAAAATTATGACTTTTCAATTTTGTTTTTATACGAATCAATAAGTTAAATCTAACAATAATATATAGAGAAAATAATATATACATAGAGAAAATTAAAATGCCATATCTTTTATATATACATAAGAAAATAATATAGAGAAAAAAATATAGGTTAAATCTAACAATTTTATTTTAACATTTAATTTTTAAATTTTAAGTTATTAACGTTTAAAATATAAAATTATAAATATATTTTTTTAAAATTATTAACGTTTAAAAAATGAAATCATAGATAAAGACAAAAATTTAAGGCATTTCAAAACTCGTAAGGCCCAGTATGTTTTAAGTTATTCAGCCCGGCCTACGTAAGGCCCAGTATGCTCTTATCGAGAGTCATCCAAACAAATTCGTATCCTCTGCATTAACTCAACTTTTGAGTTAATTCAGAATGAATTCGGATCGTCCGATCCGTGTTGGCACGAATATTAAAGATGCCCCGTGAGTTTCACCTCGGACCGGACGGCCAAGATGCATTAACTCAAAAGTTGAGTTAATGCAGAAGATGCGGACTCCCAAGCGAGCAATCCTATGTTCTCCCCCAACCCGCATCTCTGAATCTCGAGAGAGAGAGAGAGAGAGAGAAGTCATGGGATGCTGTTGCATGTTTTGTGAGATACTCCTGGCCATCATACTACCTCCTCTCGGCGTTTGTCTCCATTACGGCTGCTGCTCCGTAAGTCCCTTCTTCCCCTTCCTCTCCAGTTTTCCTTAATCGGAGGCAGTCTTGTTTAGTTGTTTTCTTAAGGTTTCATTGTGTAGGGTTACCAACTGATACTGACAGCCCGAATTTAGAGGAATCCGAAGAAATCATTTTCTTTCTTTCATCTTCTTACACAATCATCTGATCTGATCTGATCTCATTTGTTCGATTGAGTTTGAGGATAGTGCTGTTGTTCGTTCAATGTTTAACCTGAATAGTAGAGTGAGGTTACGGTACTTTGCAAAGCGTGGAATGGTCCGTGCTATGGATCAATATCTCCGTTTACATAGTTCAAACAATCAGTCCGAATCGTTCAACATGATCTCCGTATAAAAATGTGCATAAATACCAAATTTTATATTTTTTAGAATTTAATTACTAGTTTTTTAGATATGTAGAAAATCACCCGATCTAAAGATTTTGAACCATCGGAAAGTAGTGATTTTCTACCTATTTAAAAAAAAATATTAAATTTGATCTCCTAGTACATGTTCATACGGAGATCATGTTGAGTGGTTCGGATTGGCCACTTAGACTTTGAAAATGGAAATATGGATTCATAGCACGAACCGATCCGCGCTTTGCAAAGTACCATAGCCTCAGTCTGAATACTATTATTTGCTCAGCTACCTGGTCTGGTGCCAAATCAGACGTGTTTAGTCATCAATTTATCATATAGTGTTGTTTTCATGAAAACTACAGTTTGCAACTCTATACATCAATTAGCAAGTATACAAAAACAACTATTAGGGAAAACTTTTTTTCCATTGGTCACCATGAAATTGTAACTTTGCCAGGGCCATTAATAAAAAATGAACTTTTCCAGAGTCAATGTGTATAATTAACACCATTTTTCTCAAGGATTTCAATTTTGGAATATGCATAGTGAAGTACTGATATTAGAATTTGCTACTAATGTTATCAGATATCATCCATTTTAATATATTAAGTTCTTGGACATAATTTGAAGTTACAGAACTGATCAAAAGTGCTGTTAAATCCAAAGCTCGTTGACAAAAAATGATAGCCTGATTTCTTGCATGAAACAATATTCAAAACAGCTACATAAAATTAGAATTGATGGTCATTACAGGTTTTGTAGGTTGCTTGTACAAATGGACCAACCCACGTAATACTTATTTTACATAAATCCTCACAATTACGGATCTGGATCCCCTAAAGTAACCCAATTTTTTAGTTTAGATCCGGGCCCCTTTAATATGACGGCCCGATTCAAATCTGATGGTCCGGATCTAAACTCAAAAATTGGGTTACTTTAGGAGATCCGAACTCCACAATTACTGGGTCTATATGAAAATAAACAATTTTGCTAGGAATAATTTGTAATTATTTATTATAGGAGTGAGGCTATGGCACTATGCATAGCGCGAAATGAGCCGTACTATGGATCTTACGTTTCAAAGTCCAAACAGTCGATCTGAACTGTTCAACATGATCTCCGTATGAAAATGTACTTTATATCAAATTTTTCATTTTTGATTTTATTTACTATCTTTTAGATAGGTAGAAAATCACTTGATCTAAAAGTTCTAGACCATCAAAAGTAATGATTTTCCACCTATCTAAAAAATAGTAAATTTTTTATAAAAAATGTAAAAATTAGTCTTGCAAGTACATTTTCATACGGAGATCATGTTCAACGGTTTAGGTTGACTATTTGAACTTTGAAAACGTAGGATATTGATTCATAGTACGGACCAATTCGCGCTATGCATAGTATCATGGCCTCACTCATTATAGCACACTATAATTTGTTCTCCCCTTTGCAATTTACAGTTGGAGTTCTGCATATGCTTGGTACTGACAATACTAGGATATTTGCCTGGTATAATATACGCCATATATGTACTGGTAGCCGGAAGGCCTGGTCGGACTCGCTACTACTACTACTACCACGGGGACTATATTGAACCTCTTGTGTAATTCAACAAATTCAAGAGGCACTTCTATAAATTTGTTGTTGTTATTATGGTATTTAAATGTATTTCCTTTAATGGCTCTTGAAATTTGGGGATTCTGTGGATGTAAGATCTTGTTGTTATTATGCATATAGTCCAATAAATGCTCCTGTATCAAATTAGAAATTTGCAAAATTTCTACATTTGTTTTACATCTTTTTGCAAACAATTATACTGTTCTGACTTTGTTGTGATTTGTACTATTCTATTCTCGTCCGACTTTGTTCAGCTGGAATAAAGACTTTATTCCAATTAATCTACTGTTCTGGTTCAGGGAAGAACAAAAAACAGTGAGATTTCTGGTAATGGAAATACTGAGGGAATATGAAATTGGTATACAGTACCAGAGAGTAGATAGTATAGGAACTTGTTATTTTTTTCATTGTTTAATTTTCTTAAAAACTTGTTTTCTTTGTAACTATTGACACCCCTGATATCTAAATTAATGGAATCCAAAGACTTGACCTCCACATTTCTTTCTTCAAAAATTATACTGTTCTGGTGCAGCCGAACATGTCCTAATATTTGGTTATTATTATTATTTTGAATGAAATTTTCATTAACTATTCATATTGCACAAATCACGCAAAAGAAATAAATTTTAATTAACTATTCATTGATTTGAAGAAGAATGACCAATCATATATGAACCAAAACCCCAAACAGTTACTACCAATGACAAAATCTTGAACCCGCTCATGGGGTCATGAAACCAAATCACTGCCGCAATACTTGTTATCGGAACCCTAACCGCATTGAAAACCCCGGCCAAAACAGTTGATGCTAGAAAAAGCACACCGGTTCCACCCAAAACGCCCAATTGAAATGTCACGGCACTCCATGCGATCACCATCCCGTAGGCCACCTCACCGTGCTTAAATCTCCTTGCCTCGACCTTCATCCCGGTAAAATCATCATTTATCAACAACCCAATTGAGGTGAAAATAAATGCGGAAAAGGAAACCATGACTTGTTGCTCCAAGATGACATGAAAGGATCTTCGACCGAGAATTTTGATAAAAACAAGTTCTGACAGTGCGAAAATAAGGCCGTGAAGTGCTGAACCAATAATGTCCCAGATAAACCCTAATATGTATTGTTTATCTGTTATTCCTGCGTATCTATCAGAGTTCGAATCGAGTGCTATTATAACCACACCAACAGTTATAAACCACGATTGCATTTATAGTAGAGAGGTAAATTTTGTTTTTCACAATAAGGTATCCGAACAAGGTCGAAAATATGAGAGAGGATGCGGCAAGGAGAGAGGCGGTAGAAGCGGGTAGGTATGCATACGCCCATGCATACATTAAATTATCGACAGCGCTCAGAAACCCTAGAAGAATGTACCTATAAAAAGGCAGTAAGTGCAATTCTAAACAAATATACCAAATGCTGTACTGTGCTTGAGTAGTATGTTATATCAGTGTTCTAAAATGCAGCCCCATACACTGTACTGTGCTTAACTAGGCGCTCGACCACTAGGCAAACCGCATATATTTAAAACTACATTTTAAATAATTGTGTTATATATGTTGCCACACCAGCATAGGATACCAAAAATTACATTTTCAGTTACTGGTAGCAGCTTTTGAGTTTACTGTATCGATAAGGTCAAGTGCATCATTAAATTATAAAGCAAATAGTTAAAAAAAAGTACCAGAATGCAAGTTTCAAGGAAAGAGGGGTCGGTCGTGATTTGGTGAAAATATAAGTTGGAATCAGTAAAATTGCAGTAAGTGGCCATCCTGCAACAGCGGCCCATGAAAGTATCCACTTGCTTTGACCTCCATTGTTGTAGTAGAGGCGAGATAGTAGGCTTGATGCCGGAAATGCTGTCAGCATGAGACCGCAAAATAGGGTTAGGAGGATCCAGTGTGATGTAGGTTTCGACTGATATGTCTGTCGGGCTGATGTGGCAATCCGTAAAACCTTAGATAATACCGGGTTTTTTGGTTTTGTTACCTGTCTTACCTCAGATGTATCTAAAATGATGAAAATAGATATAAAAAAAAAAGTTAGAAGGTGATTTAACTATGTCACGATATCAGTCAGCTTATACATGTAATAGTCACTTCAAATGGTTAATTTAAGTCTCAACTAGGCCAATTTAACAGATCAAGACTCAATTATGTTTGGTTGATGACTAAAGAAGAGAGAGGCAAAATTTGCAAATAGTCACTGACAATGGGTCCACGATGCAACATGAAATTAAGGTACCTGAGGAGGTGGTTTAGTTTAGGCCACCTAACTTTAATCTTGCATTTAGTTAGGCCACCCTATTTAATGCTCGTTTGGAGGAATAACTGAGGCCTAAACCCCTTATTCCATGGTTTAGGAGGAACCCAATATAAGATAAATATCAACTGGTAGGGTCTCTAGGGCTGAAATGGTGACTTCTGATTCTGTTTCAATTATACAGTTTGATTTTGTTGCACATGTTCAGTTTGATCAAATAAATTTTAAACAGAGAGAAGAATTTATTCTATTTTAACAAAGAAATTTTGATCACATAATAAAGTTTGCAAATTTT